>PVLC010030726.1:0-19295 GCA_004027655.1 Graphiurus murinus
CGAATGCTGGGATTACAAGCGTGCGCCACCACGCCCGGCTTAGTAGGAAAGATTTCTAAACCATTATCTTAGCAGAGGACTTGTGGTGTAGAAGGAGCATGCAGTTGAGCTAGTTGTGGTGGCACATGCCTGTGATTGCAGCAGCTCTGAAGGCTGAGGCAAAAGGATCACAAAGTTCGAGGCTAGCCTGGGCAATTTAGAGAGACCCTGTCTCAAAAAATTTTTCTCAATTTGGTTGATATCATTGCTGATCTCATCAGAAACATTTTTAAATACTGGGAAGAAGTAAAGCTCACATTAGCAGAAACAAATTTTACAAAATCCAATTTTTGCTTAAAAACTCAAATTTTATCATTAGCAACTATATTGTGTAGTAACATGCTCATTTTGTTTATTGTGTGTGTGTATGTGTGTGTGTGTATGTGTGTGTGTTACTAGGGCATTCTACCTTCGAGCTATACCCCCCAGCCCTATTTTTTATTCTTTTTTTTTTTTTTTTTTTTGCGGTACTGGGGATTGAACTCAGGGGCATTCTACCTCCGAGCTATACCCCCAGCCCTATTTTTTATTCTTTATTTTGAAACTGGGTCTCACTAAGTTGCGGAGTGCCTCACTAGGTAGCTGTGGCTGGCCGCGAACCCGGATCCTCCGGTCTCAGCCTCCTGAATGCTGGGATTACAAGCGTGCGCCACCACGCCCGGCCCTATTTTTTATTCTTTATTTAGAAACCAGGATCTCACTAGGTTGCAGAGAGCCTAAGTAGCAGAAGCTGGCCTTGAACCTGGGATCCTCCTGTCTCAACCTCCCAAGTACTGGGATTACAAGCGTGCACCACCATGCCCTGCTCATTTTATTTACATTTAAGAAAATACTTGTTGCATATTCTAGTCTGAATAACCATAATTTGTCTGTTAATTGTTCTTTCAGGTAAAATGGTCCATGAAACAATTGGCTAGTTGAGCTTACAGTTCAGCTCATGTGCTTTTCTGGAGGCAACGAGTGTACTTTCCATTCTGTCACAAGTATATAGAAATATGCAAAGCCGGGCGTGGTGGCGCACGCTTGTAATCCCAGCATTTGGGAGGCTGAGACTGGAGGATCACAGGTTCTCGGCTAACCTCAGCTACTCAGTGAGGCCCTCTGCAACTTAGTGAGACCCTGTTTCAAAATAAAGAATAAAAATAGGGCTGGGGGTATAGCTCGGAGGTAGAATGCCCCTGAGTTCAATCCCCAGTACTGCAAAAAAAAAAAAAAGCAAACTCAAAGGTTAAAATTTAATAAAATTAATATCTTACTGCTTCATCAAAGACATTTTTAAGTTAGAAAAGTGCCCCCCCCCACCACTGGAATGTGTGGCAGTGACAAATCTAGTGACTACTAGTACATTTTGGTGCCACTGCTTGTTTGTGCCAAGGCCAGCAGTTTAACCCAACGTTGGCTTTACGTCATGAGTGCAAATGTCAACATAGTAAGAGGACAAATAATATCTTGGAATTAATACAGAAATAGTCTTGACTTTGTAGACTCCCTGAAAGGGCCTTGGGACATCCTTGGACCATACTTTGAGAACCACTCCTGTAGAGTGTAAATGTTAGGATGCTCAAGGCAAGTGGCGGAAGCTGCCTGAATCCCCTCTGAGTTAACACTCATGGTCACCACGGGAGAGAAGACAGCAACCCCTGGCATTGTTTTGGTATCTCTCTGAGGCTAACCATAGTGTTTAGGGAATCAGTTTGTATACAGAGGAGCTCAATAAAGGTCAGTCAATGCAGATTGCCAATTGTTATACTTAGCAACTTCTTTATATATTTACTACAACGACTACTACTACTACTATTATTATTATTATACTAGGGATTGAACTCAGGGACATTCTCCCTCTGAGCTACACCCAAAGCCCTATTTTATTTATTTTTAAATTTTGAAACAGACTATAAATTACCACTTGCTGGCCTGGAACCTGTGATCTTCCTATCTTAGCTTCCCAAGTACTGGGATTACAGGCATGCACCACAGCCCTGGCTTCTATTGTCTTATAAATTCAGTTCGTATATTCTCATGGGAAATACCATGTATTTGCTTTCTGTTCTTCTCAAGATTATCTTTTTATAATTGATTAAATTTATTTAACAGATATTGATATTATATGAGTTTTATTGTGGCAATAAGGAAAAGCACATGGCATTTGCTATTTTATGATCTTTGGAAAATAATCAGTTACACAGCATACAAAGCAGTGTCCAATGCAGGGGTTAGTAATGCCTGGCAGAGGGTTCAGCATTTAATAGGTTTTTTCTTTACCCCCCCCCCCCTTTTTTTTTTTTGGCGGAACTGGAGATCAAACCCAGGGGCATTCTACCTCTGAGATACACCCCTAGCCCTAGTTTTTATTTATTTATTTATTTATTTTGCAGTACTGAGAATGGAACCTGGGGGCATTCTACCTCCGAGCTATAGCCCCAGCCCTATTTTTTATTCTTTTATTTTTGAAACGGGGTCTCACTAAGTTGCGGAGGGCCTCACTAAGCAGCTGAGGCTGGCCGCGAACCTGGATCCTCCTGTCTCAGCCTCCCAAATGCTGGAATTATAAGCGCGCGCCACCATGCCTGGCTCCTAGTTTTTATTCTTTATTTTGAAACAGGGTCTCACTAAGTTGCAGAGGGCTTCACTAAATAGCTGAGGCTTGTTGCGAACCTGCAATCCTCCTGTCTCAGCCTCCCAAGTACTGTAGTAGATATTTTTAAGAAATAGTTACTTGTCTTGAGCATCCTTTCAGTGTCAGGCATCATAGTTTATGTATAGATACATAAACTCATACAAGCACACACATACATAACATATGAGAAAGCATATACATAAACATATCAGGAAGCATATATCTAATCTATGTATATTACATAACTCAGTGTTTCCTATTGAGATGTGAATAATTACCCTATAGTCTTGTCTACTCTGGAAGTTGCAGTTTGCATTCATACTTGGGGTTGGTTGTCAGATGTCTTCTATCTAATTCCTGAGTTTGAAAAGCAACTACAAACTTTGCTAATATTAAGTAGTGCCCTTTTTAAAGATGGTTCTGTGATAGGATAAGGGTCAGAGGACATGGTCTTCAGTTGATACTAAATTCATTTTTTAGATCAAATAAGAAGAAAGTGTAAAAGTCCACCTTGCAAGTCTTTTCAATTTGGAAATCAGAATATCTGTACGCTGTCAATCATAGTAAAGCCAGTAACTGGCAAGTAATAATTCATGTCTCTAAAATAAACAGTGATAATTGCTTGATTTTTGTATAATATCTATAAAATGATGATTTAAAGAGTAATATCCATATAAGTGACTAACCATTAATACATAGCAAGCATCTTGAGTGGAAACCTGAGGTTGGTGGAAGAGGGGGAGTTTTAAGTTCTTTGTAAGCCACACATGTACATTGGCTACCTTTCCTTCCTAGAATGCCCTCAGGGTATCTTTTTGCTTCAGGAAGTTTTTAGGACCCGATCCCTCCCCTTTGGGGCTTTCTTATTACTTTCTCAAAATTTTATTTCCTTACCAAAGTCTTAACTAGGCCATGTGAAAGCAAACTGATAAAGGAACTTATTCCAAAATTATCTTCTTAACTCTTTCAGGGATATTTGACTACATAAATGAATTAGTGAAAGTCTTGCCTGTTTAAAGTAGAATTTTTATTTGTGCTGCTTCAGGAGGTGGAGATGAGGAGGTAGTGAGATTTTCCATGAGAGAGCTCTTCTTTTTTTTTTTTTTTTTCTTTTTGCGGTACACCCGGCGAGAGATTAGGAGTATATACTGCCCCAGTATATACTAATAAAGTATCCTAATAAAGAGTATATACTGGGGCAGAGATTGTGGAGGGATCTGGCTCATTTGGGGAGAATGTCAGCTTCTAGGCATGAGAGTATTGTTTTAAATGATTGTGTACTAGCCAGGCATAATGGCGCTCACTTGTAATCCCAGTATTTGGGAGACTGAGACAGGAGTGAGGCAACTTAGTGAGACCTTGTTTCAAAATAAAAGATAAAATGGGTCTGGGGAATATAGCTCAGAGGTAGAATACCCCAAGGTTCAGTCTCCAGTAACTAACACACACACACACACACACACACACACACACACACACACACACACACACACAATGATTGTGAACTTGCTGGGCTCAGTAGTATTTGTGAGACTGAAATAGGAGGATCACAGTTTTTGTTTTTTTCTTTTTGTGGTATTGGGGATTGAACCTAGAGGCATCCTATCTTTGAGCTACATCTCTAGCCTGATTTTATTTCTTACTTGGAAATAGGGTCTCACTACATTGATGAGAGTCTCACTGTTTGCTTAGGCCAATCAAACAATCTTAAGATTTGCTTATCTAACCATCTTTAACTTGTACTGCAAAGAGTAAAATACTAATAATAATATCATCAGAAGCCAATCTTGGTGGTTGTCAAATGTAGGGGCATAGGTACTGTACTGTTATCATTATTTTTATGAGAATTTGAAGATACAAATGAATTTTTTCACTCTAAACATGTCATATTATATCTGGGTTAGAAGAGATAGGCCTTTCCCATCTTTCTTTCACCTGTCATTTTCCAGATTTGGAATTTTGTGGGTTTTTTGGGGTATTACCAAGGAGAATAGAGAATGAAGTAGAGAATGAAGTCTTGTGGGTTTTTTGTTTGTTTGTTTGTAGTTTTCAATATCAGTTGTTGAAGGGGGAGAAACTAATCTTGATCTTGAAACCAGCTTTATGTAAATTCTTTACAGTCTTGAATTGAAGTCAAGACAGATCACTTAGCTCTATTAAGTATGTAGTAGTGCTAAATGAGCACCAATTTTAAACGTGTGTCTTTCATAAGTACTTGTCATATATTTGATGTTGAACTATCTTTTCAGTTGATGTTACTATTTCATTTTGTAATTGAGGACACTGAGGATCTGAGCTCAAGTAACTTGTTAGTTACTTATTAGGCTGAAGTAGGGAGGGCGCTTCATCCTTGGCCTCTTTAGGATGCTAAGCTTCTGATGTCAGTATAACTATAATGGCAATTATCACTCTTACTACCTGACTCTATTGCCACAAATGGGTAATCATTACTTTAAGAGATTTTCATGTACTCTTTTATGTCATTTTTTAAGAGCTTGTATTAAGGGGCCTTTAAAATCTCAGTCATTTCTAACACTTTCTTAATAACTTGGCAATGTCGCTTTATCTTTTAAAACAAAATCTGGAGTAAAATATTTATTTCCTTGTGGTATGAAAAAAGACTATTTGTAGGTTGTTTTATTTTTAAGGCAAGACATTTTCTCTCCAAACCTCCTCCAAACCCATGCCAACTTGGTACAGGGCCCTTACCAGAGTGGTGATGTAACAATTTGAAAGTGTAGGTAGCACAGCCGCCAAAGCTCATGGTGTTCAATTTCAGCACTGTTTGCCAGAGTCCACAGCTCAGTATTTCTGTATGTACCATATAATCATGTATATTCACCTCATTGGGAGAAGGCGAAATCAAGAGTTATTGATTGATAAATTTGCTTCTTCCCAACGTAGTGGTACTGTTTTGCCTCTTACAAAACATTATTCCACTAATCCCCCAAGAACTTACACTCCAGGGTAAATTCTTTAAACTTGTGACACAGAACAGCAGTACATACCTTGCCCACATGTTTTGCAAGGCAGTCCTTCCCTTTGCACAGGATTCCAAGTGCTACATTTCATCCATTTGCCACGTCTTGGACTCTTATCTAAAGTATAGTATTTGTACATGCAATTACATATATTGGCAAGGGCAGATTTTTTCCTGGCTTGCCAGAGAAGCAAATCCATATATTCTGGATTGAGTCTGACACCCTCTATTCAGATTCTAGATAGTAAGACTTCGTTGGGAAGTGTACCAGGCTTGCTCAGCACCTGTTCTTGCCAACCATCACATTTTTATGACCAAAGATTTTGCAGTTTGCCTCCTTTGCTGAGCAAAAAGAACTCTACCCTGGAGCTCCAGGAGAGTTTCTTCCTGTCATTTGAGAGAAATAGTAGTAGGCATGCAGAGGAGGGTCGCCTTGCTCAGGGATTAAGTCTAGAATGAGGGCAGGTGTGACTGCAGCTGCAACCCCTTAATCATACCTGACTTGGTTTAAATTTTAAACAGAATTGTTTGGCATCGACTGACATGAGCCACAATGGAATCTCTGCACCTAACAGTACTTTGCACAAGGGGAAAGTTGCTCACTGACTAAATTCAACATTTATTGGACACCTTCTGTGTGTACCAGGAAATGTACTAGATGTTGGTGATAAATAAAATTCTTTAAAGAAGCCACCATATGGGAGGGGGCTGTGGATTTTTTTTTTTTTTTTTTCTTCCCAGTACTGGGGATTGAACCCTGGGGCATTCTACCTCTGAGCTATACCCTCAATCCTATTTTTTTATTCTTTATTTTGAAACAGGGTCTCACCAAGTTGCAGAGGGCCTTACTAAGTAGCTGAAGCTGGCTTCAAACCTGATCCTCCGGTCTCAGCCTCCCAAGTATTGGGATTACAAGCGTGCACCACCATGCTCAGTTTCCCAGCCCTGTTTTTTATTCTTTCTTTTGAAACAGGGTTTCACTAAGTTGCAAAGGACCTCACTAAGTAGCTGAGGCTGGCTGTGAACCTGCAATCCTCCTGTCTCAGCCTCCCAAGTACTGGGATTACAAGTGTGCACCACCCAGCACATGGGCAGAGACTCTTTTTTTTTTTTTGCGGTACTGGGGATTGAACTCAGGGGCATTCTACCTCCGAGCTACACCCCCAGCCCTATTTTTTATTCTTTATTTTGAAACCGAGTCTCACTAAGTTGCGGAGTGCCTCACTAGGTAGCTGAGGCTGGCCGCGAACTCGGATCCTCAGGTCTCAGCCTCCCGAATGCTGGGATTACAAGCATGCGCCACCACGCCCGGCTGGCAGAGACTCTTAAATGAATTAATTACTACTCACTGATTTTATTTGTTGCTGGTACAACTTAATATTTTATTCAGTTTATTGGTCACCTACAGAAGCCTGTCACAGGATTGACTCTATGGCCTTCTAAGATCAAACATGGAATTTCCTTTTAATTCTAAAGTGTGCTTACTATATTTTTACCTCATTAGGAACCTCTTCTGACTTAGCCAAGGATGATAATTTGTGAAGTGTTGAAAGGAAAAACGTAATAGAATGCAGAAAGGCATTTCTAAGAAGGCTTCTGTTCTAAGTAATGTTTTCTCTACCTAAAAAAGATTTAAGAATACACAAATTCCTTCAGATAGGTTGGTGTCAGGCTATTGTAAAGTGAGAGTAGGAAAAATGATTTCCGTCAGGCATGGTGGAATATGCTTATAATCCTAGTACTTTGGGGGCTGAGATTGGAGGATTTGTAGGTTCAAAGACAGTCTCAGCAACCTAGTGAGACCCAGTTTCCAAATAAATAAAATCAGTCTGGGGATGTAACTCAGGGGTAGAATGCCTCTGGGTTCAATTCTCAGTACCGCAAAAAAACAAACAAAAACAAAAAACCTTCTCTCTGTGGAATGTAAGCCTCTTTAACTGAATTGTTCAACACTTATTGCAGAGCCGGAGACCATGTTTTCATAAATGTTTATGGGTAGATGAGATCACATTTACTTAGTATGATAATTGTTCTGCGACGATGTAATTTTGTATTTCTTTAGTCTTTTTTTCCTCCCATTTTTGAGAAGGGTATATGAATATTTCTGTTGGGCCTTTTTTCTTTTCTTTTCCTTTCCTTTTTTTTGGGGGGGGGCGGGGCTGGAAATTGAACCCATGGGTATTCTTCCTTTGAGTTAAACCCTCAGCACTTTGGTTTGTTAATTTTAAAACAGAGTCTTACCAAGTTGCTGAAGGCTGACCTCAAACTTTAAATTCTTCCCCCAAATACTAGGATTACAGGTGCGTGCCACCATAGTGGGCTCATTGGGCCTTTCTTAATCATGAGAAGAACATTGTTGCTCATATCTAAACTCAAAACAATATCAAAGAAAACATGTGTATCACTGCTATTAAAATATTAATAGCTAGCCGGGCGTGGTGGCGCACGCTTGTAATCCCAGCATTTGGGAGGCTGAGACCGGAGGATCCGGGTTCGTGGCCAGCCTCAGCTACCTAGTGAGGCACTCCGCAACTTAGTGAGACCCTGTTTCAAAATAAAGAATAAAAAATAGGGCTGGGGGTATAGCTCAGAGGTAGAATGCCCCTGAGTTCAATCCTCAGTACTCAAAAAAAAAAAAAAAAAATATTAATAGCTAACATTTTTTTGTGTGCAAGGTACTAGGGATTAAACCCAGGAGAGTTCTGCCTCTGAGCTACTCCCCCAGCCTTATTTTATGTATTATTTTGAAACAGGGTCTCACTAAGTTGCTGAGGCTGGCCTGGGCATTCTTCTGTGATCCTCCTGTCTCTTTCTCCCAAGTACTGGGATTACAGGTGTGCCCTCCATGCCCAACAGTACTATCATTTGTATATTAGTGGTGTTCCAGGTTTGTTTTAGAGCTTTATATGTGTAAAGTCCTTAAAAGAGGACTTGTCTAATCCTTACAACAACCCAATATTCCAATTATTCCATTTTGCAGATGAAAATAGGAAGGCACACTGAGGTAAATAATGCCCAAGATCAGCTGGGCGTGGTGGCACACGCTTGTAATCCCAGCATTTGGGAGGCTGAAACCGGAGGATCCGGGTTCGAGGCCAGCCTCAGCTACCTAGTGAGGCACTCCGCAACTTAGTGAGACTTGGTTTCAAAATAAAGAATAAAAAAATAGGGCTGGGGGTGTAGCTCGGAGGTAGAATGCCCCTGAGTTCAATTCCCAGAACCGCAAAAAAAAAAAAAAAATGCCCAAGATCATATGATAAGATGCGGCAGAGCCAGGATTAGAACACAAGAATTCTATACTATATGGTTACACTCCATGTGACAGTGATGTGACACTTTTTATAAGTAGAGGGTAACAGTATCCCCCCATTTGAGTGCCTCTTGGGTAACCAGGCATGATACATGTCATTTTACTTCTTTTCAATATTCTGAGTCTATGAATTGGTTTATATTTTACAGATGATAACACTGACTAACATTTATCCAGCATTGTACTAAGTCCTTTACTTGTATACATTCTACTTCTTAGCTACACCCTCAGCCATATATTATTTTCAATTTTGAAACATAATACTTAGCCGGTCGTGGTGGCGCACGCTTGTAATCCCAGCATTTGGGAGGCTGAGACTGGAGGATCTGGGTTTGCCGCCAGCCTCAACTACCTAGTGAGGCACTCCGCAACTTAGTGAGACCCTGTTTCACAATAAAAGAATAAAAAAATAGGACTAGGGGTATAGCTCAGAGGTAGAATACCCCTGAGTTCAATCCCCAGTACTGAAAAAAAAAAAAAAAGAAATATAATACTTGGTAGGAAGCCGCAATTTACTAGAAATTCCAACAGTGAAGGGAATCTCAGAGCACCAAGTCTTGTTCATCTTTAATTCTCACACATTTTATTGATTAATCATCACCCTTTTTTCTCACTTCTTCAGGTAGAGAAACACAGTAAGCATTGAGATATGGCCCTCTTGTCTGAAAGAGGAGATTCTGGTCTAATTGATGTCTTCATGAAGTCCCAGCATTTAGTGAACTTGTCTTTTATTAAGGCTTTAACTTTTTCTCTTTAATTCCATTTGCTAGGATTCATCACTCTTCATGGGGTTCTTTCTCCTGTCTTTACAGGGATTCCTGGAAGCCATAATAACGGGGCAATCTTAAACATCTATGAGATTCTTTTTTTTTTCTTTTGTGGCACAGGGGATTGAACCCAGGGGCATTCTCTGAACTACACCCTCAATCCTGTTTTATTTTTTATTTTGAAACAGGGTTTCACTAAGTAGCTGAGGCTGGCCTTGAACCTGCAATCCTTCCATCTCAGCCTCCCAAGTACTTGGATTATAGCCATACACCACCATGCTAGGTTTGAAGGTTTTGTCTGTTTTAAATAATATTTTATGTGGGAACCTACACATGTCCCCTAAATCTTAATAGTTACTATTAGGTGTTTTGTTTTGGTATTAGAGATTCAACCCAGGGCCTTCTACATCTGGGCTACGCCCCCAGGCCTATTTTATTTTTTTATTTGGAAACAGGGTCTCACTAAGTTGCTGAGAACCTCAATAAATTGCTGAGGCTGGTTTTGAACCTGCGATCCTTTAATTTACCCATGGGGTAAAAAAGTAACTGCGAATTCCAAAGGACTGTTTTTAGGCAGAACAAGTGCCTTAAATAATGATAATTTTGCTTTGGCATTTACAGAAGGCTTTTACATTCACACATAGTCCAATGATGTCATTCTTTTAAAATATTATATACTATTTTTAAAAATTAAAATAATAGTATGAAACACTGGTGCAAGGGAAACTAGTGTTGGTATTTTAGTAGATGCCCAATATACTTCTCCAGATTAGACTTACATTGTTTATACTTCAATAAATTTTTAAAGAGATCATATCGCTCTTTTTACTTTTTCTGGAGACTCAAAGCCTAATAAATAAATGATATTTAGCTATTTTTAAAAGTCCCATACATAATTTAGACTCTATACTTGCTGACATCCAGAAATCTATTTTCATCGTATATAAAATTTCATTGTACAGTCTCATATCCTTATGATCTTGGAAACCAGTTTATTTCAATGTTCGAAGCAGAGGGGAAAAAATTAACTAGTTTTTGACAGAGAAAAATTCAAAGGGGGAAGAAAAAAAATCCCACCAAACTGGTGTAGTGAAATGAATAGATCTCCAAGAACAAGACTTCTGAGTTTGAGTCTGGACTCTGTTGTTTCCTAATGGTTTTGACAACAGACGAGTCATTTCTTCACAAGCTTCAATATTTTCATAGAAAAAACAGGGACTAATAATAGTACCTAATTCTTTTGGTGATTGTGATAATTAAATGTCATGTTTAGAAAAGTACTGCACAAACTAGGGATAGTGGACATGCCTGTAATTGCAGCTATTTGGGAGGCTAAGGCAGAAGGATTGCAAGTTTGAGCCCCACTTGGACAATTTAGTGAGACCTGCTCTTAAACATTTTAATTAGCTGGATGTGGTGGTGCATGCTTGTAATCTCAGTACTTGGGAGGCTGAGACAGGAGGATAGCAGGCTTGTTGCTAGCCTTAGCTACTTAGTGAGGCCCTCTGCAACTTAGACCCTGTTTCAAAATAAAGAATAAAAAAAAATTTAAAAGGCTCTGAAGATGAAGGCAAAATGCTCTCGTGTTCAGTCCCCAGTACCACAAATGCATAGGAAGGAAGGGAGGGAAAGAGGGAGGGAAGAAAGGAAAGTTCACAGTGCAGGACACTTAGTAGACCCTTGATAAATGGTATTTGCTATTGTTTGGGGAGTCTAGATTTCTAATGCACATTAAGTATGTGCAGATACCAGAATCTTTTGGCAGCTGGAAAGCTTTACTGGAAATCTGACTTTTCACACTGAGCTGATCAGCTCTCATTTCTGGAGCATGCAGTTATATGACAATTTCTTTTTCATGCAATACATGTATTCTAACATCTGAAGGAAATCTGGAATGTTATTTTCTCTTAAGAAGTGTATCTTGAGCTGTGCATGGTGATGCATGCCTGTAGTGCCAGTACTTGGGAGCCTGAGACAGGAGGATTGTAGGTTAGAAGCCAGCTTCAGCTACTTAGTGAGGCCCTCTGCAACTTAATGAGACCCGGTTTCAAAAGAAAGAATAAAAAATAGGGCTGGGGGTATAGCTTGGAGATAGAATGCTCCTCGGTTTAATCCTCAGTACCAAAACAAAAACAAAACCCCAAAACTTAGCAAGACCTCATTTCGAAATAAAAAAATAAAATATGGCTAGGAGTGTAACTTGGAGGTAGAATGTTCCTGGGTTCAATCCCCGGCACCACAAAAACACAAACAAACAAAAAAAACCAGACTATCTTGAAGAACTCAAGCAGAATTTTCAGGGAAAATTACAAAGAAAGGAAAGGAAAATGATAGTTTTATTAATTATTATGTTCAAAGAAAAAGTTCTTTTTTTTCCCTCCTTCCCATCAGTGTTTGTGTTCCTCTTGACTATAGGTACTTGGGTAAACATTACTGTGTTCTGGTACTAAGAGGCCATGTAAGTGGAATCTCTTTAATTGGATTGCATTGGCTTTTGTTTTTGGTTTTTTTTTTTTTTTCTTCCTCTCAAGAAATTTTGGGTTTTAAAGTTCAATACAGGGATCATTCAGTATAGTATCTTGAAATGTTTTCCTTTTTCTAGCCATTTCCACAGTTAGGGCAAATGTTTACGATTTAAGAGAGTGCCAAAGGATACTGAAGGCAAACTTTTTTTTTTTTGTGGTACTGGGGATGGAATTCAGGGGCATTCTACCTCCGAGCTATACCCCTAGCCCTATTTTTTTTTATTCTTTATTTTGAAACAGGGTCTCACTCAGTTGTGGAGTGCCTCACTAGGTAGCTGAGG
This sequence comes from Graphiurus murinus, assembly GCA_004027655.1. NCBI lineage: Eukaryota > Metazoa > Chordata > Mammalia > Rodentia > Gliridae > Graphiurus > Graphiurus murinus. The sequence goes on from PVLC010030726.1 coordinate 12,520, forward strand.
CTGGCTGCGAATCCGGATCCTCCAGTCTCAGCCTCCCAAATGCTGGAGGCCACGTCGGGCTCCGAAGGCAAACTTTGAGGAAAGAACTCTTTTTTTTTTTTTTTTTTGGTACTAGGGATGGAACCCAGGGGGCATTCTACCTCTGAGCTACACCCTCAGCCCTATTTTATTCTTTTATTTTGAAACGGGGTCTTACTAAATTGTGGAGGTCCTCACTAAGTAGCTGAGGCTGGCTGCAAACCTGCTATCCTCTTGTCTCAGCCTCCCAGGTACTGGGATTACAAGTGTACGCCACCACACTTGGCAGAAAAAACTCTTCTTAACTTTCAGTCTGCGTGGAAGTACTTGAAGCAAAGTTGGCATTCAATAAGAATTTGTTGAATAGATAATATTCAATAAGAATTTTTAGACTTTTCGATTATATTTGGAAAACAAAGTGTGTGTGTGTATATATATATATATACATATATATATGTCCATCTTTAATACTCTTTGCTGATGACTAAGATTTCAAAATAATTCAGACACAAAATAACTTCAATTTTTATATATCTTAATTTATCAACAGTTTTCCATGTCACCCTCACCCCAGTAGTGGGACAGATTCTTGATTAATTTGGTTCCAATAAATGAAATACATCCATAAGAAAGAGTGTTTTGATTTGGTTTGGTTTGGTTTTACTTCTGAATATGCTGGAGTCTGGTGTTCAACTTGTACTGTGTCCTGTTAGAAGGTTTTCACCATTGCTATCAACTGCCTAGCATTTATAGGGATATAATATGGCTCACTAGGAAGGCCTCTTTTACTTTCTTGCTGTATTTCACTTAAGTTTTTCTTTAAAACTTTCTAGCCGGGCATGGTGGCGCACGCTTGTAATCTCAGCATTCGGGAGGCTGAGACCGGAGGATCCGGGTTCGCGGCCAGCCTCAGCTACCTAGTGAGGCACTCCGCAACTTAGTGAGACTCGGTTTCAAAATAAAGAATAAAAAAATAGGGCTGGGGGTATAGCTCGGAGGTAGAATGCCTCTGGTTCCATCCCCAGTACCGCAAAAAAAAAAAAAAGAAAAAGAAAAACTTTCTTTTTTCATTATTGAACAAATAGAAATTTTATTTTGGGAGAGAGAGGTACTAGCTAATTATATGCAGCACATTCTCAGTGTCTGTGAACGAAGGGTGAGACAGGTGCTAGCAGTCCCTGCTGGTAGGCTTGCAAATTGGTCTGTATAAGTGTGTTTGCTAAAGTATTTATCATAGAGAATAATTAGAAACCTTCCAGATACATGCAAAAGTCATTTAAGGACTTAAATTAAAACATAAAGAATTGATTCCATTGTGAATGAACCACACCAGGACATTAATAAAGATTTTCTCTGGGGTTATCAGTGACAGTGTTTTTTTTTTTAATGTTTTTTAAAAATATCTAAGCTGGGCATGATGTGCATAACTGTTATCCATATACTTGGGAGGCTGAGACAGAATGATCGAAGTCTCAAAGCCAGCCTCAGCATCTTAGCAAGGCTTCCAGCAACTTAGCAATGTCCTGTTTCCAAATGTACAAAAAAAGAAAAAGCCACTTCTGGTGGCATATGCCCATAATCCCAATAGGATTAGGAGGCAGAGACAGGAGAATCACAAGTTGGAGGACAGCCTCAGCAATGTAGGGAGACCCTTGTTTCCAAATAAAAAATAAAATTGGGCTGGGAATGTAGCTCAGAGGTAGAATGCCCCTGGGTTCAGTCCTCAGTAAAACACACACACACACACACACACACACACACACACCCCTGTATTTTCTATTTAGATCAGGTAGTATTTATATAGTGACAGAAAAACTCCCAGTATTTTAAAATTCTCTAACAAATTAAACTGAATAACTATAAATTAGAAGAAAGTTTACCAAATGTTGATAGTGGCTTTCTTTAAGTAATAGAATTATGAATAACTTCTTATAATAATAATAGTTATATAATAATAATAGTAGTAGTAATATATTATTATTATTTTGGTATTGGGGATTGAGCCCAGGGGCATTCTACCTCTGAGCTACACCCCCAGTCCTATTTTTTATTCTTTATTTTTTTTGAAACAGGGTCTTACTTAAGTTGCAGGGAGCCTCACTGAGTAGCTGAGGCTGGCCACGAACCTGTGATCCTCCTGTCTCAGCCTCCCAAGTTACTAGGATTACAAGTGTGCGCCACCACGCCTGGGAACTTCTTATAATTATGAATACCTTTTTTCTTCATAAATTTTGTGCCTTTCAGGCTAGGTACAGTAAACTATAAAGTAAAAAAAAAGTTATTGTGTTAAGTATATTGCAGTCAGCCTAAGAATTTGCCTTCAGAGAAAATTGTTATGAGACTTTTACAGTAATCTTCAGAGGAAAAGACATGCTTTCTCTTGCCCTTCTTGATGGTTATGGCAGATCTTGAAAGTCCAAATTTCTTAGATTTCTTCTATACAGTTTCCAATTAAATTGCCTGAAATAGTAATACTACTAGAGATAAAGTGCCTACACTTTGAAATCTGTTTAGATGCAATGATCTATTTCACCATTGATATCTTGACTTTAGTTTTCTAATATGTTTTGCTACCGTGTGCTTAGCATATACAACAGAAGTTGATTAATTACTAGAAGTAGAGTTTTACCCATTAATGGCTTTTACTCTGCTTCTCTTTTAACCTTGAAGCCAATATTTTAGATATGCTTATGCCTTGCAGACATTATTAGTATTATTATTGTTGTTGTTGTTGTTATTGGTTGAACCCATGGGCATTCTGCCTCTGAGCTACACCCCGAGCCCTATTTTATTTTTATTTTTATTTTTTTTTGGTGGTACTGGGGATTGAACCCAGGGGCATTCTACCTCTGAGCTACACCCCCTATTTTTTATTCTTTATTTTGAAATAGGGTTTCACTGAGTTGTGGAGGGCCTCACTAAGTAGCTGAGGCCAGCTGCAAACTGGATCCTCAAGTGTCAGCCTCCCAAGTACTGGGCTTACAAGTGTGTGCCACCATGCCCAGCATTATTATTATTATTTTTGGAAACAGAGTCTTGCTAAGTTGCTGAGGCTGGCCTCCAACCTGTGATCTTCCCAAGCTTAGCTTCCCAAGTACTTGAATTGCAGGCATGTGTTGCCATACCTACTTGAAATTTATTTTTTTTTTTAAATCTAGATTGATTCTTATATATGGATATGAAAGCAGGGTAAATGGTAATCTCTGCAATTTGTAAAACTATAGCTTCTATGTTACTATTAGATGAAATCTGTTTTTTCATTATTTAATAATTTACAATGTAGCCAGGCATGGAGGCACGCTTGTAATCCCAGCATTTGGGAGGCTGAGATGGGAGGATCCAGTTCGTGGTCAGCCTCAGCTACCTAGTGAGGCACTCCACAACTTAGTGAGACCCTGTTTCAAAAAATTAAGAATAAAAAATAGGGCTGGGAGTATAGATTGGAGGTAGAATGCCCCTGAGTTCAATCCCCAGTACCGCAAAAAAAAAAAAAAAAAAAAAAAAAAAAAAAAAAAAAAAAAAAAATTACAATAATTTTTATTATTGTTTCATTGGTATTCAAGGCACTATACTAGACACATAGTATAATCTTCATACCAACCATAGCTTTAATTTCCATTCTTTTCTGCCATTAGTGGACCTGAGATTCAGTGAGGCAAATTTGTCTAAGGTCACACAGTGAGTGATCAACCTGAGACTAGATTCAAGTTTTTGTGACTGCGGTGCCAAAGGACAGGCATTTTTGTCTTATTTACTACTGTATATCTGGTGCCTAGAATAAGGTTAATTAAGATAACCCTTGGATGAATAAACTGTATACCTAGAAACTCTTAAGTGGCCAAGCAGAAGTAATTGTTCTGGTCTAATAATATAGGATTATACAAAGAAATGAACCTGACAAAATGTCATGCTATTAGAAAGCCAAATAGAAGTAATTTCAAAAAAATCTAGGTCACAACAGATAACCAGATTGAGGTCCTCTTTTTTGATGTAACTGTCTAATTTGCTCTAAGCACATTTGCCAGACTGCTTTTCCACTTGACTGTGATATTCAATGAACAAAGAAGTAAAATTCACATGATCATTGAATCTCTATTAGTGACAAAAATCTAGGTGGAAACCCAAGTTCTGTGAGTAACTGGAATTGGGACTTTTTTGATTGGGACTTTTGGGTCTTGGGAGGTCAATTCAGTGGAGATAATACTGTGCCGTTGTGGCATATGCATATACCTCACTCCGTGGCACGGCATGCCCTATGACAGTGAAGAGTAAATTCCAATTGGAAGTGGGTTCATATTTTGATACCTGTAGGTATAAATGGCTCTAATTTGTACAATGAATTGTTATGGAAACCCAATTGTGATTCTAGCTTCCCCTTCTCTTCATAGTTATCATTTATTTGTCTTAAACATTCTCTCTCTCTCTCTTTTTTTTTTTCTTTTCTTTTTCCAGTACTGGGGATTGAACTCGGAGGCATTCTACCTCCTAGCCACATCCTCAGCCTTTTTTTTTTTTTTTTTTGTATTTGATACTGGGGATTAAACCCAGGGACATTCTCCCTCTGAGCTACACCTTCAGCCCCTATTTAATTTTTTATTTTGCAACAAGATCTCACTGAATTGCTGAGGTTGGCAGTTAACCTGCAATCCTCCTGTCTCAGCCTCCCAAGTACTGGAATTACAAAGGTGTGCCACCGGCTCAAATATTCTTGATTTTTACTGCCTGGTCTGAGTACTAGCTAATCTTAGAAATCCTAGCACGTGTCATTAAAGGAAATGGTAAGCTTAAAAACATAGTCTTGAGGAAGGGGATGGAGGAAATACATATGACATTTAATGTTCCAGTGTGTCTCAGTTTGCTCCTGTAATACCATTTCCTGTCCAGATTCCTTTTATTTCATCCCCTCCAGGAGTTATCTTGTCCTTAAACATCTATCCAATGGAGACTTACTTTTTTTATAAGTTAGTATAAACTTTTATCATCAGACCTAATAGTCATTGTGAAGCCAGCCTGTGTGTTTGAAAGTATTTCAGTGGCATGACGATTCCATTGAAAACCTACTAAGAGCTTGTAGTTTAGCATATCTCTTTGCTTGAATCAAATGGAGCCAAGTGTGTACATTTTTCATGTATTAAGTTAGTTCAGTTTCAACAGATGACAAGACAGGTTCCTCAAATCATTGGACTCCTTTTTTTTTGAATTAGCAAATAAACAAAAAATTTTTCTTTTTTTCAATGTTAGCAAAATTGGATTCTTTCTTAATTTCTGAACTCAACTCCCTCCCCTTTTTTTGAATAATCGGGTCTCTCGCTCTTGCTTATCTTAGTTTCTTGCTTGCCAGCTTCATGAAGGCAGGTTATATATCTTTTTCTCACCATTCAACCTGGGTCTAACACTGCATGATCCTATCAGGAGCTTAATATTTGTTGAATGACGGGAGATAAAAGACTTTGATTATCATTTAACAAGGACCCAGACCATCTGCAAGAACTTTTGTGTTTTATTTATCCATGATGATATTCATGGAAATCCTTGCATTATACTCATTTATGCATTTGTGCATTTATGCTTGTGTGTATGTATGTGTGTATGTATGTATGTATGTATGTATGTAACTATCACCTGCTTAAGCATTTCCATAAAGCATTTTAAGATGGATAGATATTGGAGAGACTGAATATTCTGGCAAATCCAAATTCTCCCTTTAAGTGATACCTGTTAGCCTTTAGTATGAGTATATTATTTGGACCACCATTAGTAATAGATTCTGAGAAGTAACTTAATAAAAGTTACCTGGCTAGGTAGTGCAAAGTGAAGATGCAACAATATATCAAGACTGCCCAATTTTTATAAGAAAAACTGCCTTTGAAAATTTCTTGCTGTATCACATTATTTCCTTTACTGTTGGGCTATTTGCTTTAGAAAATCTGCTGCCGTACATATTTTGAAAGTTTTGTGACCAGTTCAACAGTTTTCAGTTATTTGGCATCATGAAAAAACCTACTAAGCTGGGTGTGGTGGTGCTCGTTTGTAATCCCAGTACTTGGGAGGCTAAGACAGGAAGATTGCAGGTTTGCAGCCAGCCTCAGCTACTTAGTGAGGCCCTCCGCAGTGTAGACCCTGCTTCAAAATAAAGAATAAAAAATAGGGCTAGAGGTATAGCTTGGAGGTAGAATGCCCCTGGGTTCAATCCCCAGTATCACCACAAAAAAAAAAAGAAAAAGTAAATTAATTAATTAAATACATGAGAAAAAGAAATACCTACTATTTCTTGTTCCTGCTTTTGGATTATTGTCAACTCTGAAATGAGTCCACAAATCTAATAGTAATATATCTTACCCAGGAATTCTTTCTATGGCTTTGATAACCCCCCCCCCCCAGGATTGTTAGAAAGTTTTAGTGTTTAATTAGACTTTCCTACATGAAGAAAGAAAGTCCAAACCTTTTCAGTAATTCAGACAGCCAGAGTGAATAATTCATATTAATCAAAGGTGATAGGGCTTTGATTTTAAAGGATAAGAATTTTCTGCTGGGATAGTGACACACACATTATAATCCTAGCTACTTGGAAGGCTGAGGCAGGAGAATCCCAAGTTCGAGGCCAGCCTGGGCAACTTAGTGAGAGCCTATTTCAAAATAAATAAAACAGGCTGGGCTCAGTAGTAAAGCACTTGCCTAGCATATGGGAATCCTTGGATTTGACTTTCCCCAATAATACACACACACACACACACACACACACACACACACACACACAC
>PVLC010030727.1:0-13467 GCA_004027655.1 Graphiurus murinus
CAAAAAAAAAAAAAAAAAAAAAAAAAAACAAGGTCTCTCAGCTGGGTGTGGTGGCGCACGCTTGTAATCCCAGCATTTGGGAGGCTGAGACTGGAGAATCTGGGTTTTCTGCCAGCCTCAGCTACCTAATGAGGCACTCCGCAATTTAGGGAGACCCTGTTTCAAAATAAAGAATAAAAAATAGGGCTGGGGGTATAGCTCAGAGGTAGAATGCTCCTGAGTTCAATTCCCAGTACCGCAAAAAAAAAAAACGAGGTCTCAAAGCCAGGCACGGTGGAGCACACTTGTAATCCCAGTACTTGGGAGGCGGAGACAGGAGGATCACAGGTTCAAGGAAAGTCTCAGCAAGTAATGAGAGTTATCAACCTAGTGAGACCTTGTTTCAAAATAAAAATAAAAAATAGGGCTGGGGGGGGGGGCTGAGGTAGAATGCTCCTGGGTTCAATTCCCAGAACACACATACATACAAATACTAATAATAACAACAATAACCGCAAAAAATAGTAAATAAATAAATAAATGAAACAAGGTCTAAGTTGCTGAGGCTGGTCTTGAATCTGCAATCCTCCTGTCTCAGCCTCTCAAATACTGGGATTACAGGCATGCACCACTGCACCTGGCCTCAGTGTCCCCACTTTATCTTAGAGATCCACCAGAAAAGTGTTACTCTGTCTCTCCAGAGATGCAGGCAACTGCACGCTAGGTCACTCTGCACAAAACCCTGCAGGCCTCTGCTGTTCTTACAGCCCTACCTGCATTTCCATGATGGACATGAGATCTTGCCACTGCTGTTCCAAATCAAATGGCGACTCTGTCCCAGTCAGGAGAGGAGACAAGAGGCTGTTTTGAAGAGCAGGGGGCTCGTTCTCACTAGGCACTGCTTCTGTTATACTGGCGACATCTGCTGAGAACTAGAGTAGAACACAGACGCTTCAAAGGGGGAAGGGAAAGACCACCTTCTGCTTTCCTCCCAGCCACTACTGCCGGCTTCCTGTTTCTTCCTTCCTCTGAACTCACCCCCAGCAGCCAGAAAGCCAGAACCAAGAGCCAGCCTTGGAGCCAGCCATGGAAGAACATGCCATGTGCAGCCTGCCTGCTTACTCGGTGGGGTCTCCCTGGTCCTGCTCACCTCAGCATTCTCCCCAAAGGGGCAGGTGGCCTCCAGCAGCCTAAGGCACTCTTCCAGAGACAGGGCTGTCTGGTCCTCCCTACCAGGCACCTGTGGCAACAGCAACTGTAAGTCTGGCTGACCTGGGCCTTAGCTGCCTGGGTCTGATACCTCTTCCCCAGTATGACTGCAGGCCTGCAGCCTCCCTCCCATTCCCAGATAATGGCAGGCTTCAAGTGTCAAACTCTCAGGGATGACAGATGAGAGAGTGGAAGCATCCTGAGACAAGCAGGAAGATTCGAGATGCTCTGGCTCCTCTACACTGTCTCTTGCCAAGGCCTGGCACCTCTGGCTCTGCCAGCATCCTGTGCCCCTTCCACAGCCCAGCCACTGTGACTTACAGACCTCGACCCAAAATACATATTCAAGTCCACCCCACAGACACCACCTGCTTCTCTAAGGGGAAATTTCTGGACAAACTCCAGTCTAGTGAGTCCTGGGGGTATAGAGAAAAGCAGGGCAACTGGACGGAGGCAGCAGTACCTGTGCAGGGAAGCTCTCTCCAGTCTCTCCATCCACTAGCAGGTCTCGGGCCAGAGCTTCCGCACCCTCGCCTGTCCAGGTGTCCGCCTGCTCTCCTCCATCTCGAAGCTCCTTATCCACATCCTGGTCCTTCTGGCGATGACTATAGTCAAAAACCTCACGCCCAGCCCCCAGATCAATATCCTGCCGCCAAAGGATGTCAATCAGATCTATGTCCTGAAAGACAGACCACCATGACTTTAGTTTTCAGGTCCCAGAGGCCCCTTCCTGTCCTGCCCCTCAGAAGTCCCTCTTAATGTCACTCTAGTTAGTCCTGGGTGGGGTCCGTCTCAGCCCTACACCTGCTGCCTTTACCCCTGGTTTCTCTGCACAAAGGCTTCATTCATCCATCTGCAGGCACTACTCATCCCCCCAAAGAGAGCCACTAGCATCACTGTCACCACACAGGTCTGCAGGCTCAAGACCAGACACACCCAGGCCAAAGGGCAGGTCCACCTCACCCCTACATAAGGAGAAAGCAGGAAACACCTCTACTTTTGGGAATGGGAACCCTAAAAACGAGGTTTGTAGGAGGCTGGCCACCGCAAGCAAAGGGCAAACTGTGCAGAATTGCTTAGCAGTGACCAGGCTTGCATCAGCCTGTGGTGCCACTGCATTTGCATAAAGAGGTGGGGTGGCCTGGAGAGGAAAATCCCTGCATTTCCAACCACCTGATGCAACCAATGACAATGTGAAGCTGTCTTCAGCCCTTCCTACAGCCATTCTGCTTTCCCTGGCTGACAGCAGGAGTAAGCTTGAATACCCACAACTCACCTCAAGATCCATCCCTACCAGAATGCCCACCTCAGCTGATCCTAGCAAGCTGCTTCCATCCCAGGGGAGCTTTGGGCAGTCCGGATGATCCCAACTGGACACCCCACCCCTTCCTCACACCAGTGCTCGCTCTCTCCCTTCCTTACCACACCCCAAGTCTCACTGACTCCCCATCGGTCAACCCACTCAAGGACATACCCCCATCGCTGCTCAGCTCCAACTGCCACGTTGGGCTTTAAAATACCTCTCTCTCGCTCTGCCAGTGGCTCCTTAGCAGTTCCTGCAGCAACTACTACCCCCACTGACACCACAGAACCCCAATAAACAGAGCCATTTAGGCTTCTTATACATGTGGCTCCCTTCAGCGGAGTACTCCCCACAAACCTGAAGAACCCCTAAAGTGTTGCCTTCCATTCAGGATTGAAAAGCAGACACTACACTTTCCAGAGAGCAGTATCCATAGACTAGACCCACCTCCCTAACCATAAGCAGGTACCACACATACCCTTGCCCACCTTAAACCTCCCTGACTCTAAGACCTCCCACAGGTACCTCTCCCCTTCAGTCTCCCACATACACCAACCTGAACAGAAGCCCAGGACCCAGAAGCAGAGGGGGGCTGGGCCACCCGGTGACCAGCCAGCAAAGAGTTAAGGGGCCGGCTGCCTTTGGCATGGCCCCCGCCACCGTGAGAGCTGCGGTCCAGGCGGGTCATGGTCTGTGAGAGGAGCCCCAGGGCAGCCGGTGCCGGGAAGCCGGACAGGGGGCTGCAAGGAGCTCTTGGCTTGCAGGGAGCACACCAGGCTGGAAGGGTGGCCCCTTGCTAGCTCCGAGGGGCCTGAGGGTGCCCCGCCCGTGCTGCTGCCTGGGCGGCCCAGCCCAGCCCCCTTCCTCCATCCTGAAGCAGCCCCCTCCCACCTCACAACCCCAGTTCCACTCAGGCGCCCGGCAGCCCCCACCCTGAGCTCACCGCAGAGGCTGCAGTGAGACGGGACTCCCACCCCATGCTCCGTGCTCACGCTGCAGAGGAAAGCAAGCTCCCTCCTGGGCCTATCCTCCCGCTCCTCCCTCTCCCCCTCCCCAGGCCCCCCAAACTTGTTACCTAGGCTGCAGCAAGGAGCCAATCCCCTCCCCCTCCCACCCCGCAGGTCACTGCTGAGGCTGCAGAGAGCCAATCCCCTCCCCCAGGTCAGCAGCTGGGCTGCGGAAAGAGCCAATCCCCTCCCACTGTCGTTACCTAGGCTGCGCCGGGAGCCAATCTCCTCCCCCAAGTCTCCGCTGGAGATGCGGAAGGAGCCAATCCCCTCCCACCGCCTGTTACCTAGCTGCAGATGGGAACCAATCTCTGCACCAGGGCAGCTGGAGAAGCTGCCGCAAGGAACCAGCCCATCCCAGGGCCGCCTCCGTCTCCTTGAGGAGATGCACCCAGGGGCGGGCAGCCCCACCCAGCCCAGTCAGTCAGCTGGGGTGGCGCAGTGTGAGCGCCCTGGGGGAAGGGGTGCCACTCTCCTCCCTCCAGCCGCATCTTGTTCCTCCAGCCCACTCAGGACTGGGCAGACACTCCTCCTGCAGCTTCGCCGGGAATCTAAATTCTATGCTGGGAAGTCAGAAGTTCTCCTGTTCCTTAGGAAGGCTGTAGCCAGTCATTAAGGCCAGGGATCATAAGCCAGTTTGGGCAGGAGCCCAGAGCACCCAAGACAAAAATAAATAAAAGCCAGGAGCATTGTCACCCTAAAACAGTCCAAACTAGAGGAAAGGGAAAAGCCATTTTCCCACGAATACAGCAATGTCTGGCCAGGCCCAGCCCCAAGGAGAAGGAAGGGGAAACATAACCCTGACACCCAGGACTTAGGGAGACAGGTGCTGAGCAATATCTTGGCCACAGATATGCCTCCCACTCTCCCTTTCACCCCAGCTTTTAAAAAGCGCATTCTCTACTGCCCGTGGCAGAATCAGGATCCCACTTTAAACCCCCATGGGTTGGTTTCTTGGGGAAATTTAGCTCCCTCTTAGTTGCTGCTCCCCTGGAGCCTGAGGTCAGGGCAGAAAGACAGAGTGTTCTCCCTGGTCACAGCCTGCTCCTGGCCTGCAAAGAGCTGTAAACAGGCCTCCCCCTGCTCTGGGCAAAGTGCCAACCTTGAGGGGAATCCTATCCCTGACAAGGGCCTAGGCTATGGCTGTCCATCGAACAGGCCTGGCAGTGGGGGAGTGCTACCACCCCAGGGATAATACCGGCTCCAGCAGTGTCTGTCACATGCTTTGGACCTGGGTATTTTTATCCCTGAGTTGCTGAGGAAATGATGTTCTAGACACATCATAATCTTCCCTTCCCCCCTCCTCAGTCTGGGCCCCTCATGCTGACCCACCCCACCTCCAAAGGGAGTAGTCAAGGCCCTGGAGTCAGGGAAAGCATGACCTTCACGAGAGCCAAGAAATGGAAGAAAGCAGGGTCAAAGCCACCTCACATTCCATCCCAAGAGAGCTCCCACAGGGACAGGAATGGAGCTATCCCATAGGGTTGCCAGGAGAAACCCATTCCCCACCTCCTGGGGTGGGAGCATGGATCAGGGGCCAGGAACACACTTCAGAACACTGAGCCAAGACTGGAGCCACTTAGAGGACAGAGAAAGGGGAAACAGAAGAGAAATGAGGTTCCAAGTGTCACTGCAAGAATCTAAGACAAGAACCCTGAAAGGTAAGAAATGCTCCTAGCTCCCAGGATGAAATAATCTTAGCCTTTCTCACAGCAGATCCAAAAAGAGCCAGCTAAGCAAAGAGCAGGGTTTCCCAGTTTCAACACTTGAAAATTGGGGGCCAGGTAAAACAGTGGTTTGGGGGCTGTCCTGTGCTGTTTAGGATGTTCAGCAACATCCTTGGCCTCTACCCACTAGATGCCAGTAGTATCCCCATCAAGTTGTAACAACCAAAATTGTATCCAGATATTGCTACCTGTGTGTGTGTGGGGGGGCACCCCTAGATGAGGATCATAAGTCTAGAAGAAGCCATATTCTTTGCCAGTCAGTGACACTGAAGAGAACTGAGGTCAGGAACATGCTCATTCAATGTAGAGAGGGAGGTAAAACATGGTCTGACCAGGTGAGCAGCATGTGTACAACTTTTCACAACCCTCCACATCCCATCTTGGAAAAGCCAACCCCACACTATCCAGACCAGGGGAGTCCAGCAGGTCTTTTTCTCAAACTCCTTAAGACTGGATGGCAAACAGTTTTAGCATCTAGGTAAGGCAGGCAGAAGTAGCCTTTTTTTTTTTTTTGCGGTACTGGAGATTAAACCCAAAGGCACTCTACCTCTAAGCTACATCTCCAGCCCGATTTTTTATTCTTTATTTTTGAAATAGGGTCTCACTAAGTTGCAGAGGGCCTAAGTAGCTGAGGTTGGCCGGGAACCTGCCATTCTCCTGTCTCAGACTCCCAATTACTGGGATTTACTGGGATTACCTGGCTTACTCCTTGCCTTTAGTAATACAAATAGCTACTGTTAAACTGGGTATAGTGGCACAAGCTTGTAATCCCAGTACTTGGGAGGCTGAGACAGGAGGATCACAGGTTCGAAGCCAGCCTTAGCAATTTAGCAAGACTCTGTTTCCAAATAAGAAATAAAATTGAGCTGGGGGTATAACTTGGAGGTAGAATGCCTCGGGTTCAATCCCTAGTACTATAAAAAAAAAAAATTACACCCCTTTCTGCCCAGAAGAGTATGTTAGCCATGTGACAGAAGCTAAAGATCACCTCTGACAGCGCAGAGCCAGCTGACTTGGACAGAATAGTAGTTTCTCTTCTAGCTTCCAGCCTTCTCCACCCTACTCTTTGCAGTGGGCCTTTAGCAAAGAATTGAAACCTTGGCCTTTCCTGGCCAAGAATAACTATCCAAGTCTATCCCTTGGCTCAGGCCCAGGAGAGCTGAATTATCTGGACTTTACAACATGCCCAACCTCAAAGGAGAACTTTAGGGTACATATGCATGTTTTTGATCTTGGGGGAGGTACAAGGCAAGAGGCCACAGTATTTGTGTCTTAGCAACCAGATATACACTGCATTAAAATCCATCACAACATGACCCTCCCCCACCTCAGGCTTCCAGCAGTCATGTTGAAATCCAAGCAGTAAACACCCAGGCATGTTCTAGGAACCTCCCACTGACCTGACAGTACATTTAGAGGTGGGTCAATGGTGCAATACAGGAAAATGCTCCCAGTCCCTAATCCTAAAGTTAGACAATTCAACCCATTCCAATCCCAGCACAATATCTGAGACCTCCTAGAACCTATATGGTTCTTTACAGGATTTAGTGCTGTGATCAGAGAGAGTCCTTCAGGACCAGCAACCCCCACCCACCCTCAAGCCCCACCCACCCACCACAGGGCCACTAACCTCTTTGGTTAAGTCTCCACTGACTGGAGGGGCTACAGCCCCCAAATTCTCCAAATCTTCACTGAATCCCTGCTCCGTTTCGCTTTCTCGCACCCCGTTGTCTGGGCCTGTCACATCCTGGAGGCCACTGGAACTCTCAAGGGCGAGGCCTGAGCTGGGCTGGCTGCCAGAGACAGACCCCTCCGGGTCCCGGTGAACCAGCCAGGCATTTACCTCAGTGGTTGGCACCTGGAACCTGTCCAGGGCCCTCACCTGACTGAGGAGACGCCGGGCAGTGAAGTAATTGTCCAGGTCTATGCTCTTGGGGTGGATACCATAGCCATCCAAGGTATTCCTCAGGTTGTGGAACTGGGTCTGAGTATAGGCAGAACTGGGCCCCAGGATGATCTCCCGGAGCGGGGGGAGCTGTGAGGTCAGGTAAGTATCCACGTCCACCCGCACCCCAATCAGACTCAGCAGAATGGTGAACTGGAGAAGTCCTTCCGTTAAGTATTTCTTCAGAGAAAGCATTGCTGAAGGACCAGAATGTTTATGCTTTTTGGTTTTTAAATCTTCCGAAAGACAAATCAAGGTCACTGCTCTGCCGCTCCAGCCAGCAGGTTACCCTCCTCAGTGCCAAACCCTGTACCTTCCCCTGGCAGAACACAAGGGCTGAGCTCCCTGATGGCCCCAGAGGAAAGCACACCCCGTGGAGCCAAGGCCACACTCCAGACCACATTCACTTTTCCCTTCTCAACACCTCACCTCCGAAAGTACAACTTTTCCTAACCCGGTCCAAGGCCCTGAGGGCCCACGTGACTTACTGTCTCCACAGTCCACATACAGTCACTTCCTCACTCACATTAGTTGTTCTCTCTGTAGGTTCCACTGCAGGCTATTCTCAGGAACAGCTGATGGTTTGTGTTTTGGTTTTTGTTTTGTTTTTGTTTTTGTTTTTTCCTTCTCCTTCCTAAAGTTTATTTTCTTTGGCTGGAGCTACAGGCCTTTTGTCTTGGGTCAGAGTGTCCCGCCTCCTCCACACTTACCAGGGGGGTTTCCACAGAAACCTGAAATGGGAATCATAAGAGCAACAAGGTAAGAGTTCATACTTTTCACACCATGATAAGGGTAGGAGAAATTCATGACAGAAGTAGGAAACACATGAAAAGGCATTTATACAGAAAGAAAAATCACTTGTACTCTCAGTAAAAGAACTAAACAAACATGTCCAGCATGGTCGCTTAGGCCTGTAATCCCAGTACTTGGGAGGGTGAGATAGGAGAATCGAAGGTTTGAGGCCAGACTCAGCAACTCAGTGAGACTCCCAGCAATTTAGATAAACTGTTTCAAAATAAAAAATGAAAAGGGCTGGGGTGTAGCTTGGAGGTAGAATCCTCCTGGGTTCAATCCCCAGTACAAAAAAAAAGAAAAGTAAAGAAAAACAACCTGCTATGGACAGAGCTACTATAAGAGGAGTACTGATCACAAAGGACCTCAGTTACTGGATATTAAATTTGCAAACTCTAAAAAATAGCTTGCTACGGATAAGAAAACAAAGCTCAGGGCATCCGAAGTACCTTAAACTTTGTCTGATTTACCAACACCCCCCACTATACAGGCATATTACCCATCTTCTATTTTTAGCATGAGAATCCCATTTCCTATCTTAAAGGAAAGTTGGCTCCCCATCTCTCAGGGGAAAACTGCCTACACCTATCCCTTCCAGTTCTAAAGGGGGAGAAATTAAGGGGTGACAGTGTGGGGGAAAAAAAAAAAAACAAGGAAAATGTTGAGGCCACGATTCCAAACAAAAGAATGCCTTTTGTTTTTCTAATTTTGAAATCTGATTTCCCTTTTCTATCCTCCAAAAAATAAAGAGGGAAGGAGAGAGATGGTGAGGGCCTTCACAGGACTGTAGGACTGAACCATTCTGAATATGCATAGGCAGTCTTATCTTCATTCATATGACCTTCTGAGCCAAAGCAGGATAAGGCCAAGTTCTCAGCCCAGATTGCCAACTGGGGAGAGGGCAAATCTGCCTTTCAGTTTCTGGTCTCTACTTTTGAGCTTCCACTAATCTCATAAATCAAGACATATCCCTCTTCTCTGACGAAACCCACCTACCACGCTTCATTCCAAAAGGGAAGCAGGATCTACACACACACACACCTTCATTTGGTTATAGTAAACACAACTGCAACCCTGAATTGCTGTTTACGCTACCCTCCCGTTCTCACGCAACTTATTACTAAAATCTCCCAAGAGTCAATTAAGCTCAAGAAACCAAAGTTCCTTCCTTAAAGATCCAGTTAGCGAGCCGGGCGTGGTGGCGCACGCTCGTAATCCCAGCATTTGGGAGGCTGAGACCGGAGGATCCGGGTTCGCGGCCAGCCTCAGCTACCTAGTGAGGCACTCTGCAACTTAGTGAGACCTGGTTTCAAAATAAAAGAATAAAAAACAGGGCTGGAGGTATAGCTTAAAGGCAGAACGCCCCTGAGTTCAATCCCCAGTACCACAAAAAAAAAAAAATCGAGTTAGAGCCAAAAGGCCCTGGCTTGAGTCCCGTCCCACCCCCTGCCCCGATACCCGAGTCTGGCTGAGACCAAGTCGCCATGCCCTCTCTCTGCGCCTCGGATCTAGCCTTCAGGGACTGCAAAGGAACAAGTGCTACTTTCCTGGCCTTGACCCACCCTAAAGGCAAACCTCACCCCGCCCTCCGTCCCTGTGGCCCCACCCCACTCGCAAGCCGGGCCTCACACCACGCCTTCTAGAGCCCACAACCCTCCCCAGTCCATCCCACCCCGGGAGCCGGCTATCTTCTCCGCCCCGCGGCTCTCCCGGCCAGGCAGAGGGCCCGACCTCGAAAAGAACCCTGCTTGGCCGCCCGGCTCCCGCCTCTCAGCCATATCCCGCCACCCCTCACCCCGTAAGCCTCGGCCGTGCCGCGCCGCGCCCCTTCCGAAAGGAAAGGAAAGTGCTCAGTACCCGCTGCTGAGCTCGGCGTCCGCCGCTGCTGCCACAGGAGGCCCTCAGACCGAGTCCCGGCCTCGCCGCCGCCGCCACCGCCGGCCGGCCTAGCGCTCCCAGCCTCCGCTTCCCTCCCCGCCCCCTCCTTCCACCACACTCGGAAGCCCTCCCACCGCGGCCACCCCAGAAACAGTTTGTCCAATCAGCAACCCGAGGCTGCGGCCTCTGCCGGAAGTCGCTCTGATTGACAGCAGCGAAAGCCCAATAGCTGGGTGTGCCCCCTCCTCCCTTGGCCCGTATCTCCAAAACTGACATGACCCACTGTCCAATGGAAGTCTCGACCCGCCCCACGGTGTGGGCCCACCAATGAGTGGGGCGAAGGCCCCAGTGTCCGGTATTCCGGACCCCTCTGTTGCACCTTCTCGGCGGGTGGTGTTACAGGTTGTGCGGTTCTATTGCGTTCTGCGACTGGGGAATGCGGACTTAGGGGAGGACATAGAAAAGACCATAGCGGCCAGTACCCGGAATTCTCTCCTCAAGCGTTCCCATGGTGACTTGCAAAAGTCCAGTGAAACCCGAGGGGCTGAGGCGGGGCACAGAGCATGTGCTTCTCGTGGAGACTCTCGTGCCGCCATTTTGGATCCTGGCAACGGAAACTAAAATCCCCGCCAGTCTAGTGCAGCGAGCTGTTTGGGACTGTAGCGCCTCGTGGCCCAAAGACCACTTCGTAGGGGTTGTCATAAGGGTCGTAGAACGCTAGTGATTTGAGAGCTGGAGCATGCGATTTTTGCCTTTATAGGAATGACACGAATAGCCCCTTTTCTTCCCCGACCTTCCACCACGTAACTTAGTCTTGTTTGTTTGTTTTCTTGGGGGGGTGATACTGGTGACTGAACCCAAGGGCATTCTAGGTATCTCTAGACTACACCCTGGTCCTGTTTTAAGACAATCTCACCAAGTTGCGGAGATCTTCCCTAAGTAGCTGAGGCCAACCTCAAACCTGCGATCCTCCTGTGTCTACCTCCCAAGTACTGGAATTGCAAGCCTGTGCCACCATGCCCGGCTTAGTTTTGCATTTTTTGAGAGCTCTCCTTAGGTTCCAGAGTTCTCCAGTCTCATCTAGCCATAATACGAAACATGTTGCTGACTCTCAAACCCCAACATCACTTGAGTTTGTAAAACGCTTGAGATACTGATTCAGTAACCTTGGGGTGGTGGCCTGATAACCCTTTAGTAATCCTAATGCAATTGGTCCGAAGACCACATTTAGGAAATCACTGAGTTGGAGTTTGTACCTTGTTGCTCTCAGCTGTGAAACAGAGAAGTCAACTAAGTTCTTGTCTCTTTGGAAGAGTCAGTAATCTAGTGGATGACTCCTGTCCTTGTACGATTAAGGACGAGGACAACTGATAACCTCAGATATCAAGTCCAAGCCATGCTTGCAGAGTTAGGCTTAATTTGGGGTGGTTCACAGATTATAAAGTACTTCCACCGTGTATAAAAATACAGGTAGGCTGAGACCGGAGGGTCCGGGTTCTCGGCCAGCCTCAGCTACCTAGTGAGGCACCCCACAATTTAGTGAGACCCTATTTCAAAATAAAGAATAAAAAATAGGGCTGGGAACCGGCGGTACTTGGAAGGCTGAGACCGGATGATCCGGGTTCGCCGCCAGCCTTAGCTACTTAGGCCCTCCGCAACTTCGTGAGACCCTGTTTCAAAATAAATAATAAAAAATAGGGCTGGGGGTGTAGCTTGGAGGTAGAATGCCCCTAGGTTCAATCCCCAGTACCGCAAAAAAATAAAAATACAAGTAACATCTATTCATTGAATCCTTACGAAACTACTGATTCACACGCATGTTTTAGCCAGGCGTGATGGTTAGCCAGGCGTGGGGGCACACAGTTGTAATCCCAGTTCTTGGGAGGCTGAGACAGGAGGATCACAGGTTCAAAGACAGCCTCATCAAGTAGTGAGACTCTCATCAACCTAGTGAGACCCTGTTTCCAAATAAATAAAATCGGGCTGGGGGGCTGGGGGTGTAGCTTGAAGGTAGAATGCCTCTGAATTCAATCCCCAGTACCACAAAACAAAACCGCATGTCTTACCTTATCCCAGCAAATACTAGAATATAAATTCCACAAGGGAGCTGGGTGTGGTGGCACATACTTGTATTCCCAGCATTTGGGAGACTGAGATTGGAGAATCTGGGTTCACCGCCAGCCTCAGCTACCTAGTGAGGCACTCTGCAATTTAGGGAGACCTTGTTTCAAAATAAAGAATAAAAATTAGGGCTGGGGGTGTAGCTCGGAGGTAGAATGCCCCTGAGTTCACTGAGTTCAATCCCCAGTACCATGCAAAAAAAAAAAAAAAAAAAAAATTCCACAAGGACTAAAATTTGGTGCTATATCTATTGTGTCTTCAAAATAGGACAGGGGAAGGTGGCACACGCTTGTAATCCCAGCATTTGGGAGGCTGAGACTGGAGGATCCAAATTTGCGGCCAGCCTCAGCTACCTAGTAAGATCCTCCACAACACAGACCCTGTTTCAAAATAAAGAATAAAAAATAGGGCTGGAGATATAGCTCGGAAGTAGAATGCCCCTGAGTTCAATCCCCAGTACCGCAAAAAAAAAAAAAAAAAAAAAAATAGGACAGGAGAACCAGGTGTGGCGGCGCACACTTGTAACCCCGGTACTTGGGAGGCTGAGACTGATGTAGAACAGAAGGAATAAAATTTAGGCAGAAAGGAGACATTGGGAGGGAAGGGAAAGATATAGTTTTAAAATCTGGAGAGTTTTAGCTGACCCCACCCTATAGGGTGTGCTCAATCTTAGAAAAGTCTAAGTGGGCCACACCTTTTTTAATCCCCTGAATCGCAGCCCCAACCGGACACTCAGAGCAAAGGTGGGACCCATCTTGAAACACCCATCTAGACCTGAGGAAGAGGAGGGCCCAATTTGGACCGCCTACCTGTCGTCCACCAATACCTGGAAGAAGGAGGAGGTCCAGACTTATTCTGTGCCCACCCCTCTTGAAAGCGCATAAAAGACTTTTACCATGCCTCGCTGTCTTACCCGAGTGCACGCCTCTGGCTAGGAGGATACCTGCTCACCCGTTTTTCTCCCCCTTTCCTAAATAAATTCCTACTTTTTGTTCTTGACTGGCACGTGTTAAAATTCTTTTTTTCACAGAAGCCAAGGACCCATGTGTGGGACCGGGTTATCCCATAACAAGACCAGAGGATCTGGGTTCTCAGCCAGCCTCAGCTACTTAGTGAGACCCTGTTTCAAAATAAATAGTAAAAAATAGGACAGGGGGTATATCTCAGAGGTAGAAGGCTCCTGGGTTTCATCCCTAGTACCACGTACAAAAACAAGTTCCAAGTTGAATTAACTATATGTTTCAAAAGATATGACATTTACCAAGAAAATAGATCATCCAGCTACTAAATTAGCAAGTCTATGAATGTAAATACTGCTATTGGTTAAGAAAGGAGGAGAAAGCTGGCGTGGTGGCTCACTCTTGTAATCCCAGCATTCGGGAGGCTGAGACTGGAGGATCCGGGTTCAGCCAGCCTCAGCTACCTAGTGAGGCCCTCCACAACTTTAGTGAGACCCTGTTTCAAAATAAAGAATAAAAAATAGGGCTGGGAGCCGGGCGTGGTGGC
>PVLC010030728.1:0-19167 GCA_004027655.1 Graphiurus murinus
TGAGAATGCTGGCCCTCCCAGGAGAGGGCAGGAGACCCATTCCCCAGGCTTTTCACAGGGAAACCAGGGACTTTGGGAGAACACAGCAGTGACCATTTTCTACAGTCTGCACCTGCAGCTCCACCACCAAGGGATCCTGGGCACCTGAAGGCAAATCTGACTCCTCTGGGGGAGTTGTTTTCAGAAGCAGCTTACAAACCACTTTAGAAAATATCACATTTGTGGGGACTCTTGGAATTTGTGAGTCTAATTTTTTTTTTTTTTCTGTACTGGGGATTAAACTCAGGGGCATTCTACCTCCGAGCTATACCCCCAGCCCTATTTTTTATTTTTTGAAACAGGTCTCACTAAGTTGCAGAGTGTCTCACTAGGTAGCTGAGGCTGGCCGAGAACCCGGATCCTCTGGTCTCAGCCTCCCAAATGCTGGGATTACAAGCGTACTCCACCACACCCGGCTTCGTGAGTCTAAAATTTTTGGATTTAACTATTTCAAACATTCCTCAAGGCCCATGACATACAGTGGTTTAAATAGCTGATTCCATTGTTTGTGTGTGTGTGTGTGTGTGTGTGTGTGTGTGTGTGTGTGTGTGTTAGTGGGGATTGAATAACTCAGGGACATTCTACCTCTGAGCTACACCTGTAACCCTATTTTTTTTGTGTGTGTGTGTGGCACTAGGGATTGAACTCAGGGGCATTCTACCTCTGAGCTATACCCCCAGCCCTATTTTTTATTCTTTATTTTGAAACCGAGTCTCACTAAGTTTCGGAGTGCCTCACTAGGTAGCTGAGGCTGGCCACGAACACGGATCCTCCTGTCTCAGCCTCCCAAATGCTGGGATTACAAGCGTGCGCCACCACGCTCGGCTTGTAACCCTATTTTTTAATTTTTATTTTGAAACAGGGTCTTGGTAGGTTGCTGAGATTCTCAGTACTTGCTGAAGCTGTCCTCAAACTTGTGATCCTCCTGACTTAATCCCCCAAGTAGTGGGATTACAGACATGTGCCACCACACGTAACTTTGACACCCAAGTATGAAACGGAGCATCCAAGGCCTCAGGGAAGCAGTGTGCCTATAGTGAGTCCCCAGCACTGACATAGCTGCTAAGCTCTGAGCCTCCATTCACATTTTCCTGTCCATTCATGGAAAAGGTAAAATGGAGTAGGACAGGGATTCTTAAAATGAATCTATGAGCCGGGAGTGGTGGTGCACGCTTGTAATACCAGTACTTG
Source organism: Graphiurus murinus (assembly GCA_004027655.1). Classification (NCBI taxonomy): domain Eukaryota; kingdom Metazoa; phylum Chordata; class Mammalia; order Rodentia; family Gliridae; genus Graphiurus; species Graphiurus murinus. The sequence goes on from PVLC010030728.1 coordinate 1,231, forward strand.
GAGGATCCAAGTTCACGACGAGCCTTGGCAACTTAGTGAGGCCCTCTGCAATTTAGTGAGACCCCTATTTCAAAATAAAAAATAAAATAGGGGTGGGAATGTAGCTTAGAGTAGAATGCCCTTGGGTTCAGTCCCCAGTACCCCTCCCCATAAGAAATAAAAAGAAACTTATGAGCATATAAAATTCCCATGGAGGTGCTTGGGGCTTATTAGATACTTAAATGTCTCAGTGACCTCAAAGTGAATAACCACCACTGTGCTCTAAAATGTGGAGGTTTGGGACAGTTCAATATGCATCCTTTTTGATGCCAAGGTTCCACAGTATATACTTGATGGTCACTGCATATTCTGACCCAAGATAGTATTCTCTAGTTTGTATGTTTTTCCTGTTTTTTGGCTTTGAAGGAGTTTAGTATTCATAAAAGATGCAGATTTTCCCATCTGGGAAAATTCAGATAATGTTCCAAAACTTCTGAGGGCGATTTCCAAACAGGCATTTCAGAAATATTTTGAGAATGTATTAAAATAAATGTGCAGGCCTATTAGGATGACATTGAAGAGGATAGCCTCTGGGATATTTGTTAAATAATGTTTTATTACCTTCAGTTATTCTTTCATGCTCTCAGCAATTGGAACCAGATCTATATCCTTGCATACCTGGGCTGAAGATTTTCGAATTATTTCTTTGAAAATTCCTCTGTAATCCTGGGCGTGGTGGTGCATACCTGTAATCCCAATACTTGGGAGGCTGAAACAGGAAAATCATAGGTTTGAGGATAGCTTCAGAAACTTAGTGATGCTCTCAGCAACTTGGTGAGCCCTGTTTCATAATTAAGATAGGGCTGGGCTGCAGATCAGAGGTAGAATACTCCAGGGTTCAATCCCTAGTACCACAAAAACAAAAATAGAAAAGTAAAGAAAAAACAAAAGAAAATTGCTCTGTTGTAACTAGGTTGTTGTTCTTATGACTCACAACAGATTGTGAAATTTTCTTTGAGAGAAGTGAGGGTGTCTGCCATACCTTGTATCACCTAGCTGGAACATTGTGTGTGTGTGTGTGTGTGTGTGTGTGTGTGTGTGTGTGTGTTGCTAGGGACTGAACCCAGGGGCATTCTACCTCTAAACTACCCTCCCAGCCCTATTTTATTTTTAATTAGAAATAGGATCTTACTAAGTTGCTAAGGCTCGTTGGCCTCAAATCTGTGATCCTCTTGTTTCAGCCTCCCAAGTGCTAAGATTACAGGCGTGTGCCACCATGCCTGGCTTGGACCATACTGCTGGGTTGTGAGAGCCCAGGGCCACATAGAGCCCACTTTGGTGGTGAGCTGGCCATCTTACTACATGCACAGCCTGGTTGCTCTGCTCTGGTCTGTCAGTGTTGCCTCTGTGTGAGGCCTCTCCTAGCTGAGAAGGAATCTATAGCTTCAACCTGATCTCCAGGTTTAGGAGTGGTGGTGGTGGTGGTGGTGGTGGTGATGATGATATGGTTTGTCTGTTGACCCTTGGGGGTCCTCTTTCCTCTTAGTTGTAAAGGAATTGCAGTATTGGAAGAGAGGTTAGGTACCACCTGTGCCTGTCTACAAAGATGATAAGCCTTATCTGTCATTTTTTTTCTGCTGAATTCCTAGCATGTACTTGAGTGGAGAGCATGCAGTACACAGTTCAAAAAATACTTCAAAAAAGCCAGGTATGGTGGCATGCACTTGTTATCCCAGCACTGGGAGGCTGAGGCTGGAGGATCCTTTGAGTCCAGACAGCATAGTGAGATCTCATCTCACACAAAACAAAACAACAACAAAATAATACGTACAGAGTGAGCAAGTCCCTGTAAACATGAACAGTTTCCACAGACCCAGTCTCACTGCTTCATTTGTCTGTTTCTTAGGCACACATTAACAAGCTCCTGTTAGGTGCCATTTTAAGTTCTGGGGTACCATAGTGGACAAGGCAGCCTTTATCCCAAGAGCGTAGTCTCTAACTGAGAAATAGGGAATTAAAAAGAAGTATAGTCTGTCATCCTCATTTTAGCCTTTCATTCATCTTCCTGTTGTCTGAGTTGTCTTTGGGGGACCTTAGAAAACACATCTAATCCCCCTTTCACATGGGAGCCTTTCAGAATTCTCAAGGCAATTATCCACCCCCAGTCCCCGCCGCCTTCTCTTCTCCCGGGTAAACACTTCCAGTTCCTCTAGTCATTTCTCCTGTGACATGCCTGAGTGCCCACTCCATCCTGGTCGCTATCCGAAGGATGCAGTCCAAACTGACGAAGTCTATCTCTCGGTAGATGTGGTGTCCAGAACACAAAATAGTATCCGAAATGTCAATTTCCAGGAAGGGTTCCAACCTGGGGTTGCCCCTGTGTTTCTGCTTTTCTCTTCTTTGTGCCCAGACAGTGGATAATGGAAAGGGAAGGCCCTGGACTTGCCCAGACTGAGAACATCTTCATATTTGTCTCCTTTCACGTCTGGATCCCCCCACCCTGCCCCTGCACCCACTTAATTTAGACAAGTCTACACAATTTTGCTGCCAATGCCTCCCCCCATTTCTTCCTTTTTTTTTTTGGTCCCTGCCCTTCATTACCAGGGAAATTAGCATGAAAAAAGCAAATTCCAGTTCTGTAACTGTATTCTATTCTTGTCCTTTGTTGCATTCTCAGCCCCAACCCCCCTCCCTAAAATGACAAAGTTGAATCCTGTGATATCACAGCACTCCAGCATTGTATCAACCGCTGTGATGTCACCAAGAGAAGGATTGACTTCATGGAAGAATGGAGAGAGGGAGTGTGGCTGGCCAGAAACCGCTGTGGAACAAAGAAGGCATTTTCATGCAAATCTTCACCCTAAAAGCCTGAGTTGGCCTTTTAGCACATGGGTGTCTGGGGAAGCCCTCTCCCTGGTCCCCATCACTCCCTCTCTCTGGATTAACGATTGGTTTGTGGACATTGGCCAAGTCTGAGTGTGTGTGGAAGTCCTGTGCTGGCCTGCTGGCTTCTGGGCTGGCTTTGAGTTTTATTCATGAGGTGGGTCCTGAATAGAGCTTTTCAGGGAGAGAGTTTAGAGGGGAGCTGGGGAGACTGGCCTGAGGCTATGCAGATGCCCATGTCCCCTAGGCAGAGAGAGAGCTATGGTGCAGCCACTTCTCTGCAGGCCTCAGACTGCCTTGTTCTCCAGTGTGCTGCCCCCAGACCTGAGTGTTGCTGCCCGAGGCCTCCGGGGCAGCTTTGGGCCGCTCAGGGAGCTCCTTGGCTTCTGATGGGGCTCCCTGTTCATGGGTTCATGGGTCTTATTGTTTCACTAATATTTTTTTTACAATGTCCATAGACCCAAAGAAATATCTGAATTTTATTTATTAAGTAGTTAAGCTTAAACAATTTACTAAGTATTTTTCTATACTTATTCTAACAAATTGAGTAACCATCTGCCAAAAATTATACATTCTTTTTGGAGGGAGAGATTTAACCTAGGGGAATTCTCATTTGAGCGACAACCTAGCCCTATTTCTCTCATTCATTCATTCATTCATTGGTATTGGGAATTGAATACAGGGGTATTCTACATCTGAGCTGCAACCCCACCCTATTTTTAATTAATTAACTTATTTATTTATTTATTTATTTTGTGGCACTGGGGATTGAACCCAGGGGCATTCTACCTCTCAGCTACACCCCCAGCCCTATTTTATTTTTATTTTGAAACAGGATCTCGCTAGGTTGATGAGAGTCTCACTACTTGCTGAGGCTGTCTTCGAATCTTCCATCCTCCTGTCTCAGTCTCTCAAGTACTAGGATTACAGGTGCGCACCACCACACCTAGCTTATTTTTTATTTTGAAACAGGGTCTCACTAAGATGCTGAGGGCCTTGCCAAGTTGCTAAGGGTGGTCTCGAATCTGTGATCCTGCTGTCTCAGCCTCACAAGTACTGGAATTACAGTGGTGTGCTACCACACCCGGTTTTTTATTTCATTCTTTTGTGTGTGTGTGTGTGTGTGTGTGTGTGTGTGTGTGTGTGTGTGATACTGGGGATTGAACTCGGGGATATTCTCCCTCCGAGCTACACCACAGCCCTATTTTTTATTCTTATTTTGAAACAGGGTCTCACTAAGTTGCAGAGAGCCTCACTAAGTAGCCGAGGCTGGCTGTGAACCTGGATCCTCCTGTCTCAGCCTTCCAAGTACTAGGATTCCAATCGTGAGCCACCATGCCTGGCTTTATTTTGTTCTTAAATCACTACAGTTACTTCCTAGTAGGGTGTACTGGGTGCTGCAACATCTCAGATTGAATACTGCCATCCTCACTTTTTCCACATTGCTTTTCATGTGGTACTTGAAAATTCAGCCCCACAGAAATGACAGCAGCAAAAAGAACATAGTACAATCTGATGTTGAAACTGGACTTGTGGAGTATCTGACAAAGTGATATTGGTTTCCTTCAAAAATCAAAAAGAATCTTGCAGGACCCCCCCACGAGTTCACCACAGTGCTCTAGGGCCACCCCAGCACCCAGTTTGAGAACCACAGACCTGCAGTTGCCAAGCAGCACTCACTCTGTTTGAAGAAATATGAGGCAAATTCTGTCTTCCCCATGATCCTTGAAGTAGTTGGACAGAGGGATGGACAGACTCCCCTTACCTCCTTTTTCAGCTCCAGAAGGACACTAGTCTTTCTGGAGAAGGGGAGGGCCTTCTCTGACAGGGTTTGTGATTGTGAAGAAGAATGGTGATGAGCATCTCATATTTATTTCGTGTTGATTCAGAATTCTCTGAACTAGATGGCTTGAAGAAAAATGAGCCTTAACACTAAGAATCTGGGGCAGGCTTTGAATTGTCTACCAGTACCCCTTTCTAACTCTATATCCATACAGAGCTGGGCTGTAGGGGTCTACTTGGGATGAAGGGTGGCATCCAGCCACAAGATATAACAGAGACCAGAGGATTAATCTGCTGCGGTAGCAGTTACTGAACCTAGTAGCAACTTTTTCAGACTCTGGGTTCTGTCACTTATTATGAAACTCTGGGCAAATTACTTAATGTATCTGAGCCTCTATTTCTTCATTCATAAAATAGAGCTAATGACAGCTATCTCATATAGTTGTTACGGAGATTAAAGGAGATGAACACATGCATAAAGCCAGCTCGGCATGGCCATGTTAGTGCACTTTCTTCTGCTGCATTCCAGAATTGAGGAGCAAAGGAGCCAGGCGTGGTGGCATGTGCCTATAATCCCAGTGCTTGGGAGGCTGAGAGGGGATTGCAGGTTTGGGACCAGCCTCAGCATTTAGCTAGACCCTATTTTTTTTTTTTTTTTTTTTTTGTGGTACTGGGGATTGAACTCAGGGGCACTCTACCTCCGAGCTACACCCCCAGCCCTATTTTTTTATTCTTTATTTCGAAACCAGGTCTCACTAAGTTGCGGAGTGCCTCACTAGGTAGCTGAGGCTGGCCGCGAACCCGGATCCTCCGGTCTCAGCCTTCCAAATGCTGGATTACAAGCGTGCGCCACCACGCCCGGCAGCTAGACCCTATTTCAAAATAAAAAGTAAAAAGGGCTAGGGAGTGTAACTCAGGTAGAATACCCCTGTGTTCAATCCTTAGTACCCCCCCCCAAAAAAAAGACTTCCACATGGAAATTTAATCTTGATGATTTAGCTATAATTTAAAAGTTATTCCCCTCTTCTTTTTTTTTATGATACTGGGGATTGAACTCAGGGGCATTCTCCACCCTCAGCCCTATTTTATCTTTTATTTATTTATTTTTTTATGGCACTGAGAATTGAACCCAGGGACATTCTACCTCTGAGCTACACTCCCAGCCCTATTTTATTTTTATTTGGAAACAGGGTCTTGCTAGGTTGATGGGAATCTCACTAGTTGCTGAGACTGTTCTTGAACCTACAATCCTCCTGTCTCAGCCTCTCAAGTACTGGGATTACAAGTGTGAGCCACCATGCCCAGCTTCCCTACTGCTTCTTGGTAATTTTATTCTATGGATCTAACAGTTCTCAAATATGCTGAGTTCTGCGTTTTGTGTGCCATGTTAAACTTTTTTAATATAAGTATAACATAAAATTATGAAAGTATATATGTGTCAAGCTCAACAAACTTTTACAACTAAACACATGTAACTAACAATATGCAGAAATTATCAGTATCCTAGAATTTCCTTCCAGTCTCCCTGTGGCTAACCCTCTCCATGACCCACTATCCTGACTTCAATAGCCTAGATTTATTAAAAAAAAATACATATATATATATATACATACATACATACATACATATATCTTTCTTTCTTTCTTTTTTGGTAGGTAGGAGAGATTGAACCTATGGACATTCTACCTATATACCTCAGCACTTTATTATTATTATTATTATTATTATTATTATTATTATTATTTGTGTGTGTGTGTGGTACTGAGGATTGAACCTAGAGGTATTCTACCTTTGAGCTACACCCCCAGTCCAATTTTATTTCTTATTTAGAAATAAAAGGGTCTCACTAGGTTGATGAAAGTCTCACTACTTGCTAAGGCTATCCTTGAACTGTGATCCTCTTGTCTCAGCCTTCCAAGTACTGAGATTACAATTGTGCACCACCACTCTCAGTTTATTATTATTTTGAAATAGGGTCTTGCTAGGTTGCTGAGATTCTAAATTGCTGAGGCTATTCTCAAACCTATAATCCTCCTGTGTTAGTCTCCCAAGTACTGGGATTATAGGCATGTGCCAACACATCTGGCTTATTTTTACATTTTCTATAAATAGGATTATGCATTATCTACTCTTGGTTTCTTTTTATTCAACATAGTATTTCAGTGATTTATTCATGTATTGTGTGTAGCTATAGATTCATTATTCTCATTTGGTATATAGTATTCTCTTATGTAAATAAACCATAATTTAATTCCATCCATTTGTTGATGGACATTAGGGTAGTTTTCAGTTTCAGTGCTTTTAGAATGGTGCTGCTGTGTATATCCTCATACTTGCCTTTGGTACACATGCATATACATCTTTTGTTAGGCATATACTTAGGAATTTCTGGGTTGTAGGATATGCATATGTTTAGCTCCAGTATGCAGTACTCAGCATTCTTCCACAGTGGAGTATTAGTTTGTACTTCCATTATCAGTGTTTGAGAGTGCCAGTTGCTTCACATTCATGCTCACACTAGGTAGATATTTTATATGTGTGTGTATATGTGTATATATATATATATATTTTTTTTTTTCAGTACTGGGGATTGAACCCAGGGGCATTCTACCTCTGAGCTACACCCACAGTCCTATTTTTTTATTCTTTATTTTGAAACAGGGTCTCACTAAGTTGTGGAGGACCTCACTAAGTAGCTGAGGCTGGCAGCGAACTCAGATCCTCCAGTCTCAGCCTCCCAAGTACTGGGATTACAAGTGTGCGCCACCATGCCCGGCTTCTATATTTTTATTGTATTCATTTCAGTATGTTAATAGTATCACATTGTGGTTTTAATTTGCATTTCCTTAATAATTACTAAATTTGGATACCTTTTCATGAATCTCTTGGCATTTTGGATATCCTTTCTGGTAGAATATCTATTCTAATCTTTGCCAATTTTCTTTTAGGTTATCATTTTCTTATTGACCTGTAGGAGTTCTTTATATATCCTAGATGCGAGTCCTTTGTTGGGTAGATCTATTGGGAATGTCTTCTCCTACCCTGTAGGTTTCCTTTTCATTGTCTACATGGTGTTTTCTAAATAAACAGAGTTCTTAGTTAATATAATTTATTTTATCAATGTTTTCTATTACGGTTATCACTCTGTGTTCTTTTAAAGAAATCTCTGCCTGCTCCAAGGTCCCTTCAGCTTTTGCTTACTGTCTTCCACTTGCAATGTTCTTCTTTTCCTTCTTTATCTCCTCCCAGCCCTGCCAGAGTCAGCCCAGAGTCACTTCTGCCTCCTCTAGCAGCCCTCCCCTACATCCATCCTGTCCACTTGATTAGATGTCTTCCTCCTTGCTCCAAGAGCTCTGTAGTTCTTTCACAGCTCTTGTTACAGTATTCTAGAATCTTTACTTGTCTATCTCAGGCAGGACAGGGAGTGCGCCAGAGCAAGGAGTAGAGCACAGAGCAGTATCTTGGAGGCCTGGCTGGAAAGCTACCCCAAAGGGCTGGAGCAAGCAAATGAAAGACTTTCTTTCTTTTGTCTTTTTTCTTTTTGGTGCTGGGGATTGACCCAGAGGCATTCTACCTCTAAGCTATATCCCCAGCCCGATTTTATTTCTTTTTTGGAAACAGGGTCTTACTAGGTTGCTCAAAGCCTTGCGAAGTTGCCGAGGCTAGATTTGAACCTGCAGTCCTCCTGTCTCAGCCTCCCAAGTACTGGGATTACAAGCGTGCGCCACCATGCCCGGCTTCAGATAAAAGACTTTCATGCCCACATCTGTCCTTCTCTTATTTCTCCTACAGTATTTCCCAATCTTTTTAATCCCAACGCTTCCCTCCTACTTTTTTTCCCCGTGTGTGTGTGCTTGCACGCACATGCACAAGTGCACGCATGCACTCAAGAAAGAAAGAGACAGATACTGGGGATTGAACCCAGGGGCATTCTACCTCTAAACTACACCCCTACCCCTATTTTATTTTGAAACAAGGTTTTGCTAAGCTGCTGAGACTGGCTTCAAACCTGGGATCCTCCTGTTTCAGCCTCCCAAGTATTGGGATTACCAGGGTGGGCCACCATTCCATACTCAGAGGTTATGCCCCAGAGTCAGAGTTAACTACATTACAGTGTTTTAGGAAGGGCTGACCAGTGGTGTCCAGAATACTAGGCATCAGAAAAGGAAGTACAGAGAAAGCATAAAGATCTTCCACACCAGGAGGTACGCCCCAGAGTGAGAGTTAAAAACATTACAGTGCTTTAGGGAGGGCTAATCGGTGGCATGCCATAACACTAGCACCAGGAAAGGAAGCTCAGAGAAAAGACCATTGCTTTTTAAAATTTTTATTTGTTTGTTTTGATACTAGGGATTGAGCCCAGGGGCATTCTACCTCTGAGCCATACTCCCAGCTCTATTTTTATTTTGAAACAAGGTCTTGCTAGGTTGATGAGAGTCTTATAACTTGCTGAGGCTGTTCTTGAAACTGCCATCCTCCTGTCTCAGCCTCCCGAGTACTGGGATTACAACCGTGTGCCAACATGCTTGGCTCTATTGCTTTTTATAATAGGAAAGTCCTTGCAGTCTTTTCAGAGAGCAGTTTTAGTTTAGTTCTTGGGCTGAAGCCACCCTAGCCTGTGATCTTTTGGGTGCTCAGGGGGTGTGGCCTCCTTTGGAATTTCCTGAGAGGGTGTGGTTGCAATGACCAGTATGCCAGGCCCTTCCTCCAGGAAGGCTGGTAGGGAGAAAGATGGACAGTGAGCCCCAAAGCTGCCCACCCTGTCCATGGAGGGCCATTTTGAGGTGATAGCAAATGTTTTTTTTTTGGGGGGGGGTGGCTAATATGTGCTAGGAACTATTCTAAGCAGTGAGGATACCATGAACAGAGATTAAAAATGATTGGCCTCAGCCGGGCGTGGTGGCGCACGCTTGTAATCCCAGCATTTGGGAGGCTGAGACCAGATGATCCCGGTTCGTGGCCAGCCTCAGCTACCTAGTGAGGCACTCTGCAACTTAGTGAGACCCTGTTTCAAAATAAAGAATAAAAAATAGGACTGGGGGTATAGCTCGGAGGTAGAACGCTCCTGAGTTCAATCCCTAATACCGCCAAAAAAAAAAAAAAAAAAAAGATTGGCCTCATGGAATTTACATACACACAGAAGTAGAAAAGGAGCATGTTAGATGGTGATACATGCTACAGAGAGAAACAGGAAAGAGGGGCCACAGTGCTGGGGATAGTGGAATGGAAAGGTTTTATTTATTTATAGTGGTCAGAGATGGCCTCACAGAGAAGACGGTATCTAGTCACATACTTGAAGGAGGCGGGGAAGCAGGCTGTCAGGAGGAATGTGTTCCAGTTCCAACAGGTATGAAGGCCCTGGGGTAGCAATGTGCCTGGTGTATTTTAAGGAGACAGTGTGGCTGGAGTAGAGAGAATAAGGGGGAAAGGGTAGTTGGAATGAGGTCAGAGATTCAGAGATATAATAAGGGCTCAGATGTTGAAGAGCCTTGTAAGTCCATGTGCAGATTTTGGCCTTTACTTTGAGTGAACGAACGGGAGCCATGTTTTTGAGAATTTTGAGCAGAGGAGTGAAAAGATCCACACTGAGGCTGACGATGGGTAAATATGACGGTGATAGCTTATCAAGGCTCTGTTCTGATTGCTTCTATGTTCTCAATGAAATCAGCTGAAGGAATGCGGATGAGAGAGGAGGTAAGAAAGTTGAGCATGGGGAAAGTCAGACCCTTGCCCCGGTGTGTTCCCTCTGAGGAGTGTCCTTGTAGATGGCTTCTTGTTGGTCCTCATGTTCTTGTTGTAGAGGGGAGGCATTCTCCCCATTCCACAGATGGGAAAGCAGAGATGCTGAGACCTGTCTAGCTCCTTTGACTCGGAACAGCTTGTGGTTGGTGTGCTGTTCCAGAGCAGAGGAGGCCTCCTGCTGTCAGTCAGGGTGCGTTCCAGGAGAACAGAGAGCATGGGAAGGGTGAGAAGGAGGTCAAAGCTTCGGGCAGGAAAGGCTTCAGAAAGAAGCTGACATTTGAACTGGCTATTTAAGAAAGAATGGGGGCGGGGCCATTAAAGATGGAAGGAATTGGTTGAACAAAAGCTTGGAGGCAAAAGCATTCCTGGTATGTGCAGGGAAACAGCAGCTACTGTGGTCTGCTGTGTCTGGTGTGATTTAGGACTGTGGCCTCTGCATCATCATCAGGATAATGGACATACTATGCCCGCTCCTCTTGCCCAAGTGAAAGAAGACAGTGGATAGCCCCTGGAGCAGGGCTGTTTGTGGGGCAAACCTCCATTTGACTTTCTTTTTCTGAAGTGGTGGCAAGGCTTTGGACAGAGCGGGCTCCATTGTTTTTGCCGAGCCAGAGCTGCGTGCTGAGAGGCCAAGCATCCACATTGGCAGAAACATCTGTGTCTTGGTTTTTGAAATGTTCTTAGAAGCAACTGGATTTCCTTTGGCCTGAAGTCGCCTAACAAGCTCTCACCCCAATTCAAGCTTTTGGGAAGTGTTTAAACCCAGTTGGGAAAGTCTACAGAATTTGTGCTAAAGTGGAGAAGGACCATCTGGCAGGAAAAAGGACTGAAAACTGGTTGAGGTTGAAAATCCAAACTTAAAGAGCTTTTTTTGAGTAGGACAGTTGGGAAAGAGGGTGTAGAAGGAAAGAGGTCTTAATTTTTCCTGATTATTATTCAACAACAAAAACAATCCTCTGTGGCTGGTTGAGGGAGATTTCAACCTCATGGGGACCTGTAAAAATACCCATCATTTTTTGGACCTCTTAGCAAAACAAACCCTGAGAAGGGGAGGGGGGGGTGCTAGAATTGTGAAAGGAATGAGATGGACTTGAAAAATTCTTCCCTGGAGCCCTTTCAGAAGCTTCTGATGAGCTGGGTGTGGTGGTGCATGCTTGTAATCCCAGTACTTGGGAGGCTGAGACAGGAGGATCACAGGATCGTGGCCAAGCTCAGCTATTTAGTGAGGTCCTCTGCAACTTAGTGAGACCCTGTTTCAAAATAAAGAATAAAAAATAGGGCTGGGGGTGTAGCTCAGAGGTAGAATGCCCCTGGTTCAATCCTAAGTACTGGGGGGAGAGGGGAGCTGTATTCTTTTACTTTTTGGCACAGTGTAGGCAAAGACTTTTTGGCACAGTGTAGGCAGTGACTTATTGTCACTGGGTTGTGCCTAGATGGGGCAACAGGAGGTATAGCAGAGAGAATGAAGGAGCAGCCACAAGAAGATAGAAAGAAAAGGGCCATAGCTATTCCTTTTTTCTTAGTCTGTTTCTAGGAGCCATTTCTCCCTTTGAGAACCAGGCTAGTGGTTGGTGGGGAGAGAAGATAGATAGCCGCCGTGCTTGGCTCCCTCTGGGGGGGGGGGGCTTTTTTTTTTTTTTTTAGTTTAAATCCTTTATTACCATTAGCTCATTTAGTCCTAAACCCAAAGCTGTTAAGCAACGGTTGCTTCTCCCTGATGAATCCTAGAGTGGATTCCCTGACTCCTCTCCAGATCCACGGAGGTGCTTCCCCAACACCAGAAAGAGTTACCAAAGCTTCTACCCTCTATCCTACCAATGGCCAGGGAGCAAAATGGCTTTGGCCAGTCACTCAGGAAAAATGCCCCTGCAGACCCAGCCTCTGATGGGATTATGTGCGAATCCACCATCAGTGCAGGGGAGCTTTTTCCACAGGGAATTTATCCGGGGCTGTTCCTGTTGCAGAAAGAACGGGCAGATATGAGGATTCAGAAGATACTTGAGCGCGGAGGGTGAGGATAAAGTATCCTGGAGAAAAGGATCGTCCTGACTGAGTTGCATGTGGATAAGGGTGTGATACTGATTCTGAGACTCTTGGAGGCAGAAAAGAAAGACCAGGTCGTCGTCCTCTGGGGAGCTGCTGCTCTCTTCTCTTAGCTCCTTGGTCAGGACCTATGTGCAGGAAGGAGTGGATAAGGTCTGAGTAGGTGTTTGCTGGGTGGGATGAGCAGGCAGTGTGACCCCAGGGCAGTTGGACTACAGCTTCACACTGTTCTGTGACTCTACTGTCATTGTCCTGGTTCCACTGTCCTGGCTGTAACCAGGTTCTCATAGCACATACAAGAGCTCAGTGCCCTTTGGATGGTTATTTCAGGTTGCTTAGGAAGTTAGAATAACACAGATGTGCTGGGCGTGGTGGCACACGCTTATAATCCCAGCATTTGGGAGGCTGAGACCAGAGGATCCATGTTTGCGGCCAGCTTCAGCTACTTAGTGAGGCACTCCGCAACTTAGTGAGACCCTGTTTCAAAATAAAGAATAAAAAATAGGGCTGGGGATATAGCTTGGAGGTAGAATGCCCCTGAGTTCAATCCCTAGTACCGAAAAAGAATAACACAGAAGATGTCAGCAGACATTCTTTTGTGTAGTTTAGAGGCTTCCTTTGTCAGGTGTCTTAACTTCTTGCCTGGGCTAGTAAATAGTAGTTCTTGGCAGCGTGTATGCTTCTTCTCGGTGGCAATGATTTATTTATTTATTGAGTAGTAAGAACTCTTAATATTCTGGATAGAAATTTACTAGCAAGCCATGCTCAGTGGCACAGGTCTGTAATCCCAGGAGGGATGACACAGGAGGATTTCATGAGACCCTGTTTCAAAATTAAAAATGTATTTATTTTTATTTTTATTTATTTATTTTTTTTTTTCCGGTACTGGGGATTGAACTCAGGGGCATTCTACCTCCGAGCTATACCCCTAGCCCTATTTTTTATTCTTTATTTTGAAACAGGGTCTCACTAAGTTGCAGAGTGCCTCACTAGGTAGCTGAGTCTGGCCGTGAACCCGGATGGATCCTCCGGTCTCAGCCTCCCGAATGCTGGGATTACAAGCGTGCCCCACCACGCCCGGCCATATATTTACTTTCTAAGAAGTGGGAGGGTCTTTCATCTACGCATCTTAGGAGCAGTCTCCAGACTTTGAAATGCCAATGTAGCCATAGCAGAAGAGTCAGTATAATTACTCATAACTGCAGATAGCAACTGCCTGGGGGGAGAGGGCCCAGCTAGGCTCCCACAACTCCCCTGTGGAATTATTTTCTTAATTTCATTTATAGAACATACTGCTAGTATTATAGAAATAGAATTGATTTTTTATTTTTATTTTTTTGTATGTGTGGCACTGGGGATTGAACCCAGGGTCATTTGACTTCTGAGCTATACACCCAATTTTATTTTTATTTGGAATCAGGGTCTTGATAGGTTGATTGAGAGTCTCATTACTTGCTCAGGCTGTCCTGGAACCTGCCAGATCCTCCTATCTTAGCCTTCCAGGTACTGGTTACAAGTGTGCACCACTATGTCCAGCTGAGAATTGATTTTTTAATACAGATTTTGTATTCTGCAAGCTATCTTTTACTTGCTGTGTTAGGTTGCATTACTATGACAAAATACCTGAGGCAAGCAACTAATAAAGAGGAAAGGTTTTTTTGGCTTGCAGTTTTTAGTCCATGGTCACTTGGCCCTGTTGCTTTAGACTCATGATGATACAGTCCATCATGCTGGGAGCATGTGGGAGAGGAGGCCTGTTTACTCATGCTGGCAAGGAAACAAAGAGAAAGAGGAAGGGGCTGGGGTCATAATATTCCCTTCCAGGGCACACCCCCATGACCTAACTTCCTTCTTCTAGGCCCCACTTCCTAAAGGTTCCACCACTTCTCAGTCGTGCCAGGGCCGAGGACCAAGCCTTTAACACACCAGCCTTAGAGGGACACTCAAGATACAAACTATAGCACTCACTTCCTAGTTTAACAGGTTTCTAAATGGAATCTTTAGGATTTTCTATATATAAAATCACATGATCTGCAAAAAGAGATAATTTTACTTCTTCCTTTCCAATCTTGATCCTTAAAGTTTAACCTTTTCCTTCATTTGTCATAAAATATTGTTTCTGCAGAATGGTGTTTTCATCATTGGTGATATATTCACTAACTCTATAGGGCACATGAATGGACATTTTTTTACTTTGTATATATTTAAATACTTTAACGCATATTAATTTTATTCCAACAGGTATTAGAAAAATGTGATAAGCACTTCCAGCTCATAATTTTATGAAATCTCAAATGTCATGTTATCAGAATGATCTTGCATAAACATCCTATTTTATTTTATTTATTTATTTACTTTTTTTGCAGTACTTGGAATTGAACACAGGGGCATTCTACTTCCGAGCTATACCCCCAGCCCTATTTTTTATTCTTTATTTGAAACAGGGTCTCACTAAGTGGCAGAGGGCCTCCCTAGGTAGCTGAGGCTGGCGGTAAACCCGGATCCTCCATTCTCAGTCTCCCAAATGCTGGGATTCCACCACACCTGGCAGAACATCCTATTTTAGATGCCACACCCTCTTCATTCTCTATGCTTCTCTGTTGTTTCTTTTTTTTCTTTATGTCACTTTTCATCAGGCTAAAGATGTAGCTCATGGTAGAGCACTTGCTTAGCATGTTTGAGGCCCTGGGCTCAATCCCCATTACCACACACATAACACAAAAATACTACTACTTTTTTTTTTTTTTTCAGTACTGGGGATTGAACCCAGGGGCAGTCTACCTCCGAGCAACACCCCTAGTCCTATTTTTTATTCTTTATTTGGAAGGAGGATCTCACTAAGTTGCAGAGAGCCTCACTAAGTAGCTGAGGCTGGCAGAGAACCTGGATCCTCCTGTCTCAGCCTCCCAAGTACTGGGATTACAAGCGTGCGCCTCCACGCCCAGCAAAATACCACTTCTCATTGCCTAACATGTATTATACACAAACTTGCACTTAAGCATCACACACATGGGATATCTGCATGCTTCCTATCTGCTTTTCCCCAGGAGGATGTGATGTCTATGAGGGCAGAGGCTTTGTTTTATTCTTTGGTGGATTGTGTTTGCTGTGGACATAGTTACTCAGGAAATATGTGTTGAATGAGTAAGTGGCTTATTGTTTAGAACAAAGTTAATTCTTTTTTTTTTTTTTTTTTTTCAGTACTGAGGATTGAACTCAGGGGCATTCTACCTCCCGTCTATGCCCCCAGTCCTATTTTTTATTCTTTATTTTGAAAGGGTCTTACTAAGTTGCAGAGAGCCTCACTAAGTAGCTGAGGCTGGCCACGAACCCAGATCCTTCTGTCTCAGCCTCCCAAGTACTGGGATTACAAGTGTGCGCCACCATGCCCGGCTCTGCTATTTTTTGTTTTTTTTTTCTTTTCTTTTTTAAATTTTATTTATTTATTTATTTTGCGGTACTGGGGATTGAACTCAGGGGCATTCTACCTCCGAGCTACACCCCTAGCCCTATTCTTTATTCTTTATTTTGAAACCAAGTCTCACTAAGTTGTGGAGTGCCTCACTAGGTAGCTGAGGCTGGCCGCAAACCCAGATCCTCTGGTCTCAGCCTCCCGAATGCTGGGATTACAAGTATGTGCCACCACGCCTGGCTCCTTTTCTTTTTTTTAATCCTTTTCTGTGAGGGGGTAAGTTATCTGTTAGCTCAGACTCTTTCCTACCCCAGGCCAGTGGTCTCTTGAGGCTTTTAGGCTGTAACACATGGACTTAAACATATATGGGAAAGAGGTTTCTATCACCTGCCACAGAAACTCTCTTAGCAGTTTGGGAGATCATCTGGAAGGTGTTTGAGGTGCTGCTGACTGCCTGTGGAAATTTGGCTTACAGGCCTGTCTTCTTTGCAGGGCTCTGGGTTTGCAGAGAGCCGAAATGACCATGACTGCCAACAAGAATTCCAGTATCACCCATGGAGCCGGAGGCACTAAGACCCCTCGGGAGACTCTGAGCAGGTGAGTAGAAGAGTCCTGCTAGGGGTTGACATCAAAGGAAAGCCAAATGGCCTGGGTCCTGGGTAGGAGCCTGCCAAAATGTTAGGTGTTAACTATCATGAGTCTGACAGTCATCCAGGTGATTTGTCTGGACCCAGCTTGTGCAGATCATTAGGTAGAGCTCTTCTCTGATATACATGCCATTTTCAAGTTCTATAAGTCTCTATAAGAGGTATCAAACAGTAACACATTTTGCTGGGCATGGTGGTGTTGTGGGCTAACACGGTCCCACTCGTGGGTCCTTGGCCTCTGTGAATAAAAGAATTTTAACACGTGCCAGTCAGGAACAAAAGGCAGGTATTTATTCAGGAAAGTAAGGCACTCGGGAAACAGGTAAGCGGAGATCTTCTGAGTCATGGAGCAGGAGGGCAAGAGAGCGAGTCCTTTCCTTCTTAATCCTTATATCCGAGGGGGTTGGCCTAGAAGTCCAGAACACAGGTATAGGTGGTCCTCCAAAAGAGGATGGGCACAGGAAAGTTGGATCCTCCTCCTCAGGTTTCAAGATGGATCTGACCTTGGCCCTGAATCTCAGGTGGGGGCTGGGATTCAGGGGATTAAAAAGGTGTGACCCACTTAGACTTTTCTCCTAAGATTTTGAGCATACCCTATAGGGTGGGGTCAGCTAGAACTCTCCAGATTTTAAAACTATATTTTTCCTTTCCCTCCCAATGTCTCCTTTCTGCCTAAATTTTATTCCTTCTACTCTACCTCATCAGTGGCACACGCTTGTAATCCCAGGACTTGGGAGGCTGAGACAGGAGGATCTCAAGTTAGTAGCCAACCTCAAAAGAAAAAGCAACTTAGTGAGGCCCTCTGCAGCTTAGTGAGACCCAGTTTCAAAATAAAAGTGTAACTCGGAGGTAGAATGCCCCGGGGTCAATCTCCAATACCACAACACAAAATAAATAATAAATAAAAAACTAACTAAATAAATTTATAAAAAACACATTTTGCTTCGTGTTGTTGGGGGTCCCTGGAATTCTGGAGATGGGGTCAACATGAAGCACCTGATGTTCTGGCAGAACCTCTTCCCAAGGTGAGGGATAACTTGGGGCCCATGCCTGGACTAGGTTACACTGTAATGAGGGAAGCTGACCCATTGAGGATGGGGGGGGGTCAGCAGTTAAGCATATTAGCACAAGTTCCAAGCAGGAGTGTAGTCTCTATAAGAAGTTAGGTTGGAAAGAAAATAGCTTGGAGAATTTTAGTCAATGTAAGTTATAATCCACTTTCTTTTCTTTCTTTCTTTTTTTTTTTTTTTTTGTGGTACTGGGGATGGAACCCAGGGGCATTCTACCTCCGAGCTACATCCCCAGCCCTAATTTTTATTCTTTATTTTGAAACAGGGTCTCACTAAGTTGCCAAGGGCCTCACTAAGTAGCTGAGGCTGGTTGCAAACCCGGATCCTCCTGTCTCAGCCTCCCAAGTACTGGGATTACAAGCATGTGCCACCATGCCCG
>PVLC010030730.1:0-19291 GCA_004027655.1 Graphiurus murinus
GCGGTACTGGGGATTGAACTCAGGGGCATTCTACCTCCGAGCTACACCCCCAGCCCTATTTTTTACTCTTTATTTCAAAACCGGGTCTCACTAAGTTGCGGAGTGCCTCACTAGGTAGCTGAGGCTGGCCGCGAACCCGGATCCTCCGGTCTCAGCCTCCCGAATGCTGGGATTACAAGCGTGCGCCACCACGCCCGGCGCTTCTTAACAATTTTGAGGAGCTCCAAATACAACATCACGGGTGTAGTTCTTTCTGAAAGTTTTGACGGCCTTTCTCTCCACTTAGACATTAACTGAACTAGTGGACAAAATGTTTCACCAGAGACCACATGAGGCGATGTGCCTTGGAAGGTGGTACCCACAGTCTGCCTGGAGCCCTCCGGGGTGAACACCCAGCTGGTAGCTAGGAGTCCGAGGAGGGCCAGCCACTGAGGACCAACCTGGGCACGGGGGCCTGTGTTTTAATGGTTAAAGTGAGGCTTGTAGGCTTCCACGCGAGGCCATCTGCCTGAGGAGGAATGTTGGAGGTTCCAGGCTTTCTTCCCCTTGGAGGAAACTAGAACCGCTCTGTTCTTGGAGTACCGAGGTAGTTAGTTCTTCCATATCTAAAAAGCAGGGTGTGTGCAGGAGGAAGCTAATCTTTATCCATACCTATCACATGCTCTGCAAGCAATTCTGGTTCATGTCCAGCTCATTTATTTTCCCACATTCCCATGAAAGAAGTGTGGTTTCCATTTTTTTTCGTTTAAATCTGCATCTTAGAAGAGGCACTCCCCTGAGCACAGGGACCTGGCCGGAGTCACAGGTTAGTGAGGGTGGGAAGCTGAGTCTCGTCTTCCCTGCCCATGTTCCTCAGGTCCTCACCAGGAGGCTGCAGCTCCCACCACATGCTTGGATGCCACTTGGCTGGTTGGTATAGAATGACAGAGTCAGCGTCCTTGTCTATCTGGGCAGGCTGCAGGAGACATGGTGCTTGTTTTTCTGTCCATCTTTATGACCACAGCACTAAGCACGGCTCCTCGTGGATGTCCAATACTTTTTTTTTAATTTAATGAATGGGTTCCAGAAGCAGCTGGAAGGTGCTCATGTTTCCATCTGTGAGTTCACGGCGGGCTCTCTGCAGGTCTTTTCTGGTTAAGGGCGGGGAGAACCTGGTCAGCAAAATGTAGCGCCACTTATCACCGATGGAAAGAGAACTGGGCCTTGCTGGGGCCCCTCAACGCCCCTTGTCCCTCTCCACCTCTGATGTCCCCAAGTGGAAGCAGGGTCTATTGCTTGACTTTTGGGAAGAATGAACCAGGTTTGCATTCCTGGAGTGACTGCCACGTGGTCATGATATATTATTCTTTCAAAATATCACTGGAATTGATGTGTTAGTATTTTGTTTTGTTTTGTTTTTTCTTCTTTTTAGGAAGGGGTGTCAGGTTTTAATGAGTATATAATTTCTTTTCTTGTAGTAGTTTGTCTGATTTTGATATCGGTATAATTCCAACCTCATAAAATTAGTTTGGGAAGTATTCATACCTCTTCAAATTTTTGCAAGCAACTGTATAAAATTGGTATAATTTCTTCCCTTAAATGTTTTGCAGAATTCATCAAGTAACCCCCCTCTGAGCCGAGAGTATTTTTTGTTGTTACTTTTGTTGGAAAGATTTTAACTGTAAATTCAATTTCTTTCATAAAGACAGGTTTATTCAGATTGTCTACTGCTTTTGAATGAGTTTTGGCAGTTTGAATCTTTCAAAGAGTTGATCCGTTTTATGTTTGGTTTCAAAACTAAGAGTATAGAGTTGTCATAGTCTTCCCTTATGTATGTATCCATCACCTGCAGGATCTATTGTGATGTCCTGATACTGGTCATTTCACTCTTGATATTGGTCATTTGTGTTTTCTCTTGTCTTTTGGTCAGAGTAGTTAGAAGTTTATTAATTCTATTAATTTTTTTAAAATTAAGGGCATTAGGTGTCATTGAACCTATTGTTTTTCTCACTTAAATTTCATTAATTTTGTTTTTTCCTTCCATTTGCTTGTTTTGGGTTCAATTTACTTTTTCCAGTGTTTTTTTGTTTTGTTTTGTTTTTTTTAAAGTGGAAGCTAGTATAAGACCTTTCTCCTTTCTTGGTAAGTTCTCAATGCTTTCGATTTCCCTTCAAGCACTGCTTCGTGGGCCTCCCACGCATTTGAGGTGTTGTTTTCTGTTGGGGTTCTTGCGGTTCATCCTTGCTGCTACCCAGTTGCAGGACTGGGTCGCCCTCCAGCCCAAGCCATGAGAAAAAAGGGGGTAAATACGGAAAGGGCTCCACAGCCCTTCCTGGCTGTGTTGACTCCACAACCCAATCTGGATGCCAACGCTTATTCCTCAGTCACCAGGCAGTGGGGTTTCCCGATCTGTCCATGAGCTTTTCTTTGTAATCAGAGGCAGGCTTACTCCATCTTGGTCAGCACATGAAATCCTGCCTGCTTCGGAGATTCCATCCGATACCTGGGGAAGAACTGTGCACAGAGAGGGACTCGTTCTGTGGGACCGGACCTCAGTTTAAGGGTCCTGCTCATCCCCACCGCTTGAGGGAGAGAACAGGACAGGAGCTGTGGAGCGTGTCCTCCATTCCTGAAAGAGAGTGACCGCCACTCACTCATGCTTTCCAAAGCAACACAAGTCCTCAGGCCACTTTGAGTCGAGGGGAGTGACGGGAGGCCGACTCTGTTGTGCAGCGGTCACCCTGGGGAGCTCTGTCTGGTGGAGACAGAGTAAAGGAGGACGCTCCTCTGAGCACGCCTGCCCGTCTGGAAATGCCTCAGTCTCATGGAGACCCCTCTTCATTCTTTTCTTTCCTTCTTCTTCCCCTCTCTCTTCCTTTCTCCTTATCCATGGGTCACTAATTGCTTAGACAGTGGTTGCAATTTTTTAAATTATATACTGCTATAATTAAAAGTATTTCTCCGAAGCCGGGTGTGGTGGCGCACGCTTGTAATCCCAGCATTCGGGAGGCTGAGACTGGAGGATCCGGGTTCGTGGCCAGCCTCAGCTACCTAGTGAGGCACTCCGTAACTTAGTGAGACTCGGTTTCAAAATAAAGAATAAAAAATAGGGCTGGGGGTGTAGCTCGGAGGTAGAATGCTCCTGAGTTCAATCCCCAGTACCGCAAAAAAAAAAAAAAAAAAGTATTTCTCCATATCCATGCGTCACTAATTGCTTAGACAGTGGTCACACATTTTTAAATTATATATTACTATAAATAAAGTAATTCTGAGCTCTTCCCCTGCACACCACACACACACGGAAATTACACAATCGTAGTAAACCCTTCTATAATGTTTACTATTTGTGATAGGTACTTTTCGAAGCACATTATCTGATGAATAGTAGTTCATTAGATAAATATGAATAAAGCTTATTCTTGTTCTTTTTTTTTCAGATTAAAATGTACATGCCAGTAGAAGTCCTACGATGTTCTTCTCACACCCACGGGGCATCTTGCATACCGAGGGTTGCATTCACCTCGATTCTCAGGCCATTAACCAACCCATTTGGAGCCCAGTGATACTCAGCTTTATATTATTTATAGAGTACCTGCTATGTGTTAGTCGTGTGTGTGTGTGTGTGTGTGTGTGTCACTGGGAGTTGAACCCAGGGGCCATTCTACCACTGAGATACACCCCTAGCTCTTTGTTTGTTTGCTAATAGATGGGAATCTCACCATGTTGCTGAGGTTGGCCTCCGACCTGCGATCCTCCTCTTTCAGCCTCCCAAGCATTGAGGTTACTGGAATGCGCCACCACCCTGACCAGTCGCCTCTTTATGGTGAACAGAAATCCAAGATTCAGAGAGGGGTACAGTGACTTGCTAGGAAGTCACTGGAACCTGCATGGCCCTACCGAGAATCAAAGGCAGAGCTGGGACTTCAGCCTCAGGTCATGCCCTGATGACACAGAAGCAGAGTGTGTTGGTAGGTGGTGGGGGAAGACAGAGGACGTAGGGCTGTAGGAATTCCAATACTAGCTCTTGTAGTAAGTGGCAGGTTCAAATCTCTTCGGGGGTCAGGAATCCCAACTCAGGAAGGGAATCATCACCTCCCGTCACCTCCTGAGGCCAGGTTCCTAGCATCCTTCCCAGCGAGGCACCGGAGGGCCAGGCGGCCTCTTCCACCACCAGCTCCTTCCTCTTCTTCCCTCTCTGTCCCTCCTCACCTATCAGCGCTCACCAGCCTGCTCAGCTGTTCCTTGCACTCCACTAATGAAATCCCTGTTCCTTTTGTAATTGTATTTTAGCATGGTTCATGCTCTGATACCAACCTTAAATCAAACTCTTTGCAGAAAGACTATCGCAGGGTGACAAGCTCCTCTCTGCCTGTCTCATTACTGAAACATTTATTCAGGGCTTTCCGAACGATATGAATGGCTGCCTTCGAGGGCTGCAATGACTTAATACACTACAACTAAAGGATTTTAATTTCCTCTCCTGGTCTCCTCCTTGGTTCCTGCCTGAGTTTCTCCCTTGTTTTGGAGGTGCAGCTCACGGGGCCTGGCTTGGGCATGGAGCCTGGCGAGGACCTGTTTTGGCCCTGGGGCTGGCGCGGGGATCACAGGAGGAGTCTGCGGCGCTGGGTCTGTGTGCCTCGCCCTGGTTCTAGCCAGCTGGTTTTTCCATTATGGTACGCGTGTGTTCCCTCCAAAGGAGGATAAATACACCATGGAAAAGAAGGCTCCTAGACAGGAGAGGACAAGAGAAGCTCAGACCTTCCTGGTGGTCCTGGCAAGGGACCTGCATCCGGGATGCTTCATGAATTTGTGTCCAGCTGTTGAGAACAGAACTAGGCTGAACTAATCAGGACCCCCAGACATGAAAAGCACAATGAAGAGGCCAGAATAGCCTGGAGATGACACAGAACCAGAGTTCTGGACGAGGGCCTCTGCAATGGGCAGATGTAACTTGAGGACTGGCATGGTGACCCTGGAGGGGACTTTTCTCTTTGTTTCAGAGTTGGCCACTGGGACCCAAAGAAGATGGAAAAACCATTAAAACTAGACGCCATGTAGGGCTTAGTAAAAGATGAGCTATCCTTGTGCAAATGTTCCATGTTGATTGAACGGTTCAAACTCCATGGTATAGAAACATCAAACAAGTATTTTCTAGCCATTTTTCCTCTGCCCAACTCTAGCGAATCTCCCTTTCCTTTTCTTTGTTGACATCTCAGGGAAAACCCCAGGGTTTTCCACTCATTTTAGTTGAAAAGGTCCAAACCTCTTAAAGTTTAAGATGCCATCTCTTCTCCTCCCTCTTCCAGCTCAGAATTGACCCATGTCCCCAGCAACCTGCAAGGGGGAAAGCCCTTTCCCTTGTCCTACCCGCCCTCTCTTAGCTCCAGCTTAATTAGGATGGAGGGAAAAGACGCAGGGATAAACGAGAGGGCAGCGGTCATCCCACGGAGCTGGTTACTGTGCAGAGAGTGACCTTGGAGGTGGTGAGCCACAAGAAGTATCCAGGATCCAAATTGACATCAAAATGAACTAGCTCCATTGATGAGCCCTTGCAGATGTACGAGTGTTGTGGTGTCAGAAATAGGAGGAACCAGGTAGGAGTAAATATAAATAGCTTAACCCAGTTATCGGATGCTGAATAAAATGCAAAATCCAATCAAATGAAGAAGCACTCAGGGTGGAGGGTTGGGACTTCCAAGAGTGGCTCAGGTCGCTGACAGTGTTGATACAGTGGGCTAAGCATCCTATTGAGGACTCATTCTCCAGAGCTGCGGGCTGCCTGACACTCTCATTAGTGAGAAAGTACTTCAAACCCAACGAGATTTAGAATTGGGCATACGAGTATTTAAGACCACCAAACTCATCATTTCTTTTTTTTTTTTTTTTTTTTTGCGGTACTGGGGATTGAACTCAGGGGCATTCGACCTCCGAGCTATACCCCCAGCCCTATTTTTTATTCTTTATTTTGAAACCGAGTCTCACTAAGTTGCGGAGTGCCTCACTAGGTAGCTGAGGCTGGCCTCGAACCTGGATCCTCCGGTCTCAGCCTCCCGAATGCTAGGATTACAAGCGTGCGCCACCATGCCCGGCTTATCATTTCTGATAAGAAATTGGTGTTTAAGATATTTGTGTTAGGAGAATATAGCCTGTTAGGGTAGCAGTCCAATCTTGTGATTCTCACTCAAAATGATTAATTGATTTGAACTTGTGACTTTAAGTAGAGATCTTATTAAGTTTATATCCTTGCATTAGAGTATTTAAGAAGTCTTAAGTTCTGCCTTATTTATGAGCTTAATTTATTAGACTTAGGAGTTGTTTGAATTATTCAAGTATGTAGGAGGACTTTTTGCTAAGTCAGGCAACTGGGAAACTTAAAAGGGAAATTAAATGTATTTAATAATTTAATGTATAAATGCAACTGAAAATATTTGAAGGAACTGAACTACGTTTGTAAGTGAGACTAAGCAGTAATCAAAGATCCCTTAAAAGGCAATTGCTAATAGTGGTTAGCATTATAAATAGAATAATGAGATCTGTAGGCTGAACTTAAAGCTTAAGAAAGAACTAGGGTTTTGAATAAATGGCACATTAATTTCAAAATCAAATTAAGCTTTGAATAATCTTTTCTGTGCACCCAATCTGCCCTTACCAGCTCCCTGCCAGGGTCCTCTTGCAGGTGCTTTTCCTCTGGCCCACACCAACAGCCTCCAAGGTCCGGTGTGGAGGGCTCTGGATATCTTTGGGGGAGCCCGGGTGGGTGTGGAGATGGGTGAGGGGCTCCCCGCTCCTTAACCCTCCAACATCAGATAGCAACCTCTAACTGGTTCTCTTCCAAAAACTTCCTGCAACTTTAGGTCTCGGGCGGCTGCACCTGCAGACTTTCTTAGTCGCCAGGTGCTGCACCCCTTGCTCCTTAGCAGGTCTGTAGGGTGAGAGGAGACACCTGCACCCCGCGGTGAGCCCTTGTGAGCACACAGCTGTTCTCCCTTCCTGATATTGTTCTGTCTCTGCTTAGATGGGCTCAGGGGAAAACCAGCGCCTGCCCTATGAACAGATGCCCAGTGTGGAAAGGAGCGATCACTCCCCGTCGCCTGCAGGTACCCGCAGTTTCAACAACTGATGTCTTTGGGACTCTCCTAGTTTGAAGGTAGGGAAAATACCCCCCAAGCTCAGGCCGCCTGGCTTTCATGATGCCCTCAAACTCTCTCCACAATCCTCTGGGGTTTTAAATGACAAAAGGGAGCAGGTGGGTGCTAAGCTGTTGGTTTGTGTTACCAAACAGATTTCTCTGTCTCCTGATCCCCCTGAGAGGTGCCTGACCACTGTTGAGGCCATCTTTACCGTGCACCATTTTTGTCTACAGTCTGGAGAACTGGCGGCCAATTCCATAAACAGAATGGGGGATTCACCCATCAGCACAGGAAGGCTGAGTTGGCATCCTCAGCTCTGAGCTCAAACTGGCTTTGTAAGGAGGAGAGAGAGATGGTGGGGGAGGGTTCAGTTCTGACCTTTTCAAGGGCTTCTGTCTCATTTGCTGGAAACCCGGGGTGTTCTCAGTAAGGGGGCTCACGGCTATCCCTAGGAACCCCATTAGACCTCGTGGGTTCTGGGAGCTCATGGCTGGGCACATCTGGTGTCTGAACCCAGAAGGAGATCTGGTAGAGCCAGTAGGACTTCTTCTTTTCTAACATGCCTGGAATTGCCTCCTCTCACAGAGGCCCAGGTGGGCCCGCCCCGGTTGGTGGGACCCGCCCTTGTGGCTGAACTGCATCCTTCGGATTTGCTTTCCAGCGCTCACCTGGGTTCAGAGCCCAGCGGACACCTGGGTGTCATGTTGGCCACAGGGACTCTGAGAAAGCTGCTTTCCTTCGATTTCAGATTCTGTCTGCAGCTTGGCAGGAGAGCAACTTTGGTACTCCCCCCCCCTCCCACTTCTCCCGGGATAATCACGTGTTACTGAGAATGAACAGCAGCGGCCACTATAAAAGCAAGCAACTAACAGCGCGTGCATTTCTTGAACACTTACTCAGTGCTAGTATAGTTATAAGTGCTTGGCACTTGCTAACTCTTTGAGTTCCCACTAGAACTCCACGAGGTAGGGGCCATGTGACCTGCACTTTGTAGGTAAGGAAACGGAGGTGCAGAGGTACGGAACTTGGACAGATTCTTACAAGTGATAAGCAGAGGCGCCAGGGCCGGAATGCAGGAGTTCCTGCCCCACCACATCATCTGGATCTACCAGGTCCAGACTTTGTCAACAGACTCAACCCCAGTGTCTAGACCTAAGGTATCTCCAGAGGGTCTGCTTGGCCCCAACATCTGAAGAAAATCCCATATGTATAAACTGGAATCCACCAACAAGGATAAAACAAGTCTCTCCATTTTATAATCATAATGCTCCTAATAATAGAAAAGTCCCTGCAAATGTATTGAAAATGCAGTTTAATACCCCATAATCTAATGTGCCCACAACTTTTCCAGAAAGGGTCTCTTAGGTAGAAATTCTACCTGTTTCTGCAGAATGAGGAAACTTCTGGGGTGAGGTTGCTGTAGGTACCAGAAAAGGAACTGAGTTTAGACATAACCCAAGTTCAAGAATAGTGAGTGTATTTAAGGGCTTTCCACCAGCAATGCGAGAA
Source organism: Graphiurus murinus (assembly GCA_004027655.1). Lineage (NCBI taxonomy): Eukaryota > Metazoa > Chordata > Mammalia > Rodentia > Gliridae > Graphiurus > Graphiurus murinus. Next base: position 8,619 of record PVLC010030730.1, read on the forward strand.
CATTTATATATGCTATTTATTGTAAAAAAAAAAAAATCCAGGGCATTTGTTCTTTTTTAAAACGAATCTCTCTCTCCTCTCTCTCTCTCTCTCTCTCTCTCTCTCTCTCTCTCTCTCTCTCTCTCTCTCTCCTCTCTCTCCCGCCCTCCCTCTCTCTCCTCCTCTCTCTCTCTCTCTCCTCCTCTCTCTCCCTCCCTCCCTCCCTCTCTCTCTCCCTCTCTCCCATGTTCTGGGTAGGTGGGCCTAGAGTTCCGGCAAGTTAATTAGCTCAAATGTGCTGCCAGATCACTGAACCTGACTTGCCACCTTCACTTGGGTCCTTTCCTGGCTGTGGCTCTTTTGGAGCAGCAGCTACCAAAATGTGGGCCAGCCACATGCTGAAATCCAGGACAGATTTTGCCAATTGTTTTTAGAATCATGGCAGTCTAAAGCCATTTGCCGAGGCCGGGCATATTCGATAAAAACTCCATAGTATGGTCAAAAAGTCTGGGATGAAAAAAATATAATTACACTTAAAAAAAAAAAATCTAGGGTAAAGGATAGGGGTTGGATTCCAGGGAGCGTTGAGAAAGAACTTCTCAGTAGTGAGGGGGTTGGACGTGCGGTGGTTTGAACCAGGGGACCCGGAGGGCCTGCTGTTGGCTGTTGATTTCCCAGGAGCAAGGTGGACAGGGCAGCTCTGAGGGAGGAGGAGCAGTGCAGAGGGGCGCTGGACCCTCGCCCTGGCCCTCCTCTCACCTGCTCTGCACTCTCAGGTGCACTCCTGAGCTGTCTGTTTTAGTGTCATTGACAAATTGTAAAGAGCCTCTTAGGGTTGTTGGGAGGATTTCATATGCTACTGCATATATTTCAAGTGTTCATCACAGCACGAGGCATAGTATAGATAGCTGTGATTTTTGTCAAGATTTTTGTTTTTGTTTTTGTTTTGTGCTGGGAACTGAACCCATGGGACACACTACCTCTGAGCTACACCTCTAGTCCTTTTATTTATTTATTTATTTTCTTTTAAAACAGGGTCTCACTAAATTGCTGAGGTTGGCCTCAAACCTGCACTCCTCCTGTTTCAGCCTCCCAAGTATTGGGATTACAGGCATGTGCTACCACACCTGGCTCCCTCCTTCCCTCCCTCCCTTCCTTCCTTCTTTCCTTCCTTCCTTCTTCCATCAACGTGGTGTTGCCGTTGAAAATCCCCAGCGGCGGCACCTGTGTGGATCTTCACACGTTCCCCAGGCATCCGTCGGATAGGGTCGGTGCCGATGTCTCCTGTCCAGTCCAGCTGCAGGACTTCAGACCTGGGGCCCTGCTTTTCTTTCCTAGGGGAAGACAAATCCTGCCAGATGTGCTCAGTTATGAGGCTTTGGCGCCCTCTAGTGCATGACCCACAGGGACACTTCCAGCTTCCCCAGCACCTGAGGAAAACCAGAGCCACCCAGAGCAGAGGGTCCCTGAGGGTCAGGGCTCCTGGGGAACCTGGAGCCGTGAGCAGGGCCGGCCCCCAGCGTGCATCTGAGGTCTCAGTGCACATCCCCAGAGCCCTGGCAGCATTGCAGCCCGCAAGAGGCTGGGCGTCTGCCAAGTCCTTTCCCTGTGAGGCTACGAGGTGGGAGGCAGACATCGTGGTCACGTGTCAACCTGGGAAGGACATGCCAGCAGCCAGACCCCAGAAAAATGCCACAACCAAACCAAATTCATACACTGTTTCAGCAGAGGCGCAAGTCACAGTGGACGCTTAGGGCAGAGCAACCAGGGCGGGAGTTGAGGAAGGAGACCAGGAGACTGCTGGCTTCTCTTTCTGGTCATCGTAACAGGTGACACGGAGGAGGCGACTTCTCAAGAGCTGTCCATGTGACTGGAGAGAGAGAGGGTTTGCTGTAGAGTGGGCGGGTAGGGAGGGCAGAGCCGGGGCCTAGGCGGACTGGGAGAAGAAACAGCAGCTGCATTCTATTTTTTTTTTGTTGTTGTTGTTGTTGTTTGTTTGTTTGGTACTGGGGATGGAAGCCAGAGGCATTCTACCTCCAAGCTACATCCCCAGCCCAATTTTTTATTTCTTATTTGGAAACAGGGTCTCACTTGGTTGCTGAAAGCCTCGAGAAGTTGCTGAGGCTGGATTTGAACCTGCGCTCCTCCTGTCTCAGCCTCTCAAGTACTGGCATTACAAGTGTGTGCCACCACGCCTGGCCTAATTGCTGTCATCTCGATGATTACCACTGTTGAAATCTGGTACGATTTCTGATACGGAGATGGAGGGTGGAGCATTTCTTTCACCTACACAAACCCAGATCCTTTTCAGAAATTTGCTTTCCCGGGGCCACCCTACATTTTCCAACTGCAAATCCAATTCTTCTGAGTCACTACAACTCCAATCTAAGGCACTGGTATTCACGGTGGATGGCACGGGGTCTGCTCGGATCCTCCCTTCCGTCTCCGTACACGTTGTCGGTCAATAGTTCTCAGACTAAGGGTGCTGTCTCCCATCCTGGGGTCAGGCCACACCCCACCACTGGCTAATGTCGAGGTGCAAGGCTTGACCCCTCTGCCCACTGCAACCCTAGAGGTCCCTGTGGGACCCTCAGTCACTCCTGGATTTCAGCCAACCCCCCCCCCCAAGCCAATTATATCCCCTACACTTTTCCTGCACACACAGCTCCAGCCCAGAGCTGGAGGACTTAGCTTGAAATGACCGATCCCAAGAGTGGTCCTGGGAACTGTAGTATGCGATTTGGGACCTGCTGCTGCATTACCTGAGGGACAACCAGCCTGGGGGAGCACTGACTTCTGAGGCCGGTAATGTCCTTTTATTATCTGAGTACTGGCAGTCGGAATGGGATCATTCTATGAAAATTCATTGACTGTTATACCTATGTGCACTTTTATGTAATATCTGTACTTGGATAAATGGTTAAATGTGTATCATTCATACATAGATTACTCCTACTAGAAAACCGCTCTTGGGACCAGTCATTTCAAGCTAAGTTTCTCTGGCTTCTGGGAGGTTCATCACACATTACAGATGTAAGGTAGAAACTGAATTATATTAAGTATCATCATTGTCATCATCACCAAAGGAAAAGATCTAAGAGGTTGGTGCGTGTGTGTGTGTGTGTGTGCATGCACGAGCATGTGTGTGTGTGTGCGTGTATATGCGCACACGTGTGTGTTGAGGGGACCCCACCTAGGGGCATAGAAAGTTGAAGAGAAGGACTTTGGCTTTGCCAGCCTTGGGCGCACCCGGGTTCCTTGGGGCCCTGCTCCGCGCTCCGGGGCTTATTCCAGCGGCTGTCAGTCATCGACATATGCAAATAGGCCAGAAGCTTCCCCTGGCTCCAAATGTGTTAGCAAAGCTGACTTGTGAGCAGCAATTTATTTTTATCAACATTCTGAGCTCGCAAGCAATGTGGATGATGTCGGCGATGACAGTAAGCTGATAAGCCAAGTTACACTGGAGGCTCGGAAGGAGCGGGGGAAGGGGCGGTGCCCGGGGGAGAAGGCCTCTGGAAGCGTGGGTTCCTGAGGCGGAGTCACTGTCTGGTGATTTCACTCTATCCTCTTGTCAGAAACCCACGTCAGGCCAGGTGCAGTGGCACACACCTGTAATCCCAGTACTTGGGAGGTTGAGACAGGAGGATTGCAGGTTCGAGGACAGCCTCAATAACTTATCGAGACTCTGTTTCAAAATGAAAAGTAAAAAGGGCTGGGGGTATAGCTGTGAGATAGAATGCCCCTGGGTTCAAGCCCCAGTACAAGTAAATGGAAGGAAGGAAGGAAGGAAGGAAGGAAGGAAGGAAGGAAGGAAGGAAGGAACCCATGTCAGATATCCTTAGCTACTGTTCCAGCAGGGACTGGCTACCATTCTTCTCCATTCCCAGGATTTCTGCTTTCTCCAATTCCTATCGCTACATTTAAAAGTGACATATATGCCCCGGCAGTTATCAATGGCTGGAAGCGGAAGTATACATCCTCTGGGAGCAGGACTTCCGTTCCCTTCTGTGGAGGTTGGCACCAACCCACAGAAGCTCTGGGGCACCTTCTGCCCCCAGGGCCAACCAGGCATCACCCACCCTTCCGTGTCCATGGGTATGACCAATGATCTTGGCTGTTTCAATAGTTCATTTCCAAAGAGTGTATCTCTAGAAGATTCTACCAGCACATTTCTCAGGATCCAAGTGGAAGCCAGGAAAAGAGAGGTGATTTCCTTCTTGAGCCCGGGTCCTCCAGGAAGCTACCTTCATGTGAACATCAGAACAAAGCCCTATGATCCTAAGGGGTTTTACAAGAGCAACCAACAGCATCCTTAAATAGTTACTTTGAAAATGATTAATCCAGTAGAAAATATTCCTCATGAGCCCTGTATGGTGGTACACCCCTGTAATCACAGAACTTGGGACACTGAGACAGGAGGACCACAGGTTCAAGGCCAGCCTCAGCAACTTAGCAAGACTTTAGCAACATAATGAGACCCTGTTTCAAAATAAAAAGGGCTAGAGGTGTAGCTCAAAGGTAGAATGCCCCTAAGTTCAATCCTCAATACCTAAAAACCCTCATGAGTTATGATAATAATAATAGCAACAACAATAGTAAAATGATTAGACAGCTCCTTTTCTATAAGAAGTCATACTCTGAAGTGTGTCCAACTTGGGGAAAATATGACCCAGATGCCATCGTACTGGAAATATTTCTGCAACATTCCTTCCAAAGAGTTCTTATTATTTACTTATCTGCTGAATCCCCCAACCCCACCACTTAATTCCTATATTATCCATCCTATCTTGAATTTCTCTTCCATGCCTAGCTGGAGAGCTGGGGATTTTTGAAAGAACATGCTTGTTCTTTTAATGAATTTAATTCAAAGAGTGAAAAAAAAAAGGTTTTTTTGGTCCGTCATTCAGATATTGAGAACACAGCTAGATGTAGAAGTCTGGGTCTGATCTGAGAGGGTCATGTTGCGTCCAAAGCATCAGCTCCCACTTCCAGAAGCATGAGCCTCGTCCTCATTCCCCTCTCACTGACCAAGTGATCCCAGGTCGGTCACTTCCTGCAACTGGACCCTAGCTTCCCCACTCACAAAGGCCGAAGGGTCTGCCCATGAGGCTCAGGGTTTCTGAGCGCCTGCTTCCCCTCACCTCCTGAGAGGAGAAGGCACGATAGGATACCCTCAGCAGAATTCATCTTTCCCTTTCCAATCAGGGTCACTCGTCATATTCCAGTTTGAATTTTAATTCAAAACAACGTAGACACAGGGTCACAATAAAAAGGAACGCTCTCTTTTGCCTTTATCTTTGCTGCTCAGTGCACCTGGCAGCGACTGCCCCACTGTGATGGGAATTTAGGGACCTGTGCCCTTAGAGTCACCTCCTTGCCTCGACAGCTCACACACCCATTACCGTGAGCCTCCTGGTCTCCAGGATGGAAGAGGCTCACGATGAGGCATACGTGGTGGGATTGCCAAATGATATTATTTGGAACTTCCAGGGCCATGAATTCCCTGTTTCAGGAGACTGTGCGCTGCTGTGCTGTAGCATTTATTTTAATGGCCCAGAAATGCACTGAGCAAATTAACACCATCTTCCTGCGTGCTCGAAACCGTAAGAAGCAATTTAAGCCACATTTGGTGTTTATGATTATTTTGTAATCCGATTTGCAGAAGCGGAGCAATTATTGGGGTTGGAGATAACATATAAATCTTAATAAGAGACTTTGATTTTGGGTGGAAGATCTACTTAGCCACTTGGTTAATAAAAGAAGAAGAAAGGAAGAACGTTTCTCTAATTGTCTGATTTGATTCCTTTGAACTGTCAGAGGGATTCATGAGAGTAAAAGTAAAAAAGGGGAGAGATTCTCTTATATCCTGCTCCCAGGACACGAGGATGTAGAGATAGAGGGTCGCTTTGGTGATTAAGACTTGTAATCATTTTACCAACTGTAGAGTACATTTGGCCTCCCAGGTTCTTAGATCAACAGAAGTCCACTCTGGAACAACCTGACAGGGACCCTCCCTCAGAGAAGATCAAGCCCAAGCAGCCCGCGGTGCTGAGGTGGAGGCGATGAGGCAGCCTGATGAAAGCACGGTGGGCCCCAAGGCCGCGCACTGAGTGTGCTTGTTCTGTGGAATTGCCTAGTGCTGCAGTTACCCTTGCACAAGCAGCAAATGCATCTCCGTCTTGTTAAGCCCCTAAGGTCCAGGGCTTGCTTGTTACAGCAGCATAACTGTGTTAGTTACCTCAGCTGCCCTAACCAAATAACATACACCGGCGGTTACACAACAGAACTTTGTTTTCTTTCCCTTCTAGAGGTGGGAAGACTCAGATCGAGCTGCTCGTGATTCAGTTGCTGTAGACAGTTACCCTCTCACGGTGTCCTCACACAGCAGACAGAGCTCTGGGGTCTCCTATAAAGACACTAATCCCATCACAAGGACCTGACTCTTCTCAGCTGGACCCGGTTTCCTATAACTGATCTCCTGAAGGCTCTTTCTCTAAATACTATCACTTTAGGGCTCCAAATCTGCAACCCTTGACTCTTGGGGTGTAGTTCAGTTCATGGCAATAACTTAGCCTGTCCTGATTGATCCAGTATCGATTTGGGGATTTCTTAGCATGTTCATATCCCTTCCTTGGGGTTTAGAAAAATTTCTGCAAATGTTGCCCTGTCTTTGTTGCTGTGCCGTAAATGACCTCAGGGGGACTTCTTGGGTGCCCAGAAAGGCGTGCCATGAACTATCTCCAAAGGTTTCTGGCAATCTCAGAGTCCCCTTCCCCGAATGTTTCTGTCACACCCCTCTATTCTGAGCAGAGGAAAGCAAGACCACTCACATTCAACCAGTTCACACTGCGTTTGTCTTCTGTCTGTAATCCACCCGGATGGAAAGAGGGGCTTTCTACCTTCGCTTCCTGTCTATCAGATCCCCCTGCTCTGCGCCCTCCTTTCTAAGGCTTTTACTTCCATCCCTCCCCCTGAGCTCAGGGAGAGAAACGGGCTCACAGCTCGCTGATAAGGAAAACAAGCAACACGAGGTAGCCATGTTTCCACCCTGCATCCGTGTGTGTCCTGATTTCAGTGGTATGTCCAGCACTGCATGACGAGGTACAGGAGCACAGGGAGAGGGTCTGCGCTCTCAAACTGTACCCTTAGTGACGAGCACATTGCCTGACACAGAAAAGGGAGCTAGGGTTGCCCTTCAGAACAGAGCTGGTCGGTACCAGGCAGGTGCCCCCACGTCTGCGCCTCACCTCCTTTTCAGTGTGTCCTCCACACGTTCCAAGCTTGGCCCCAAGGCTCCCTCTCCATCCCCCTTCACTTAGCATGAGGAGCACGTAACAGCGACAGCGATTATTGCACTTTTCCTCCGCTCATTTCTCCGACTTTCCCCCCAGGTGTTGCAGAAGGCAGAGCCCCGTGCTCTCTCTCTCTTTGTAGACCCTTCCGTCTCCTGACCACCCTGCTGCTGTCTAACTCATGGACTCCACCGGTGTTTTATAATCACTTGCCACATTAAAACAAGCTCTGACTCTCGTTTCCTCTTGCCTGGCTCCTTAGAAAGAGAGAACCTGCAGCACTCGGTACTTTGCTACACGAGTTTTTATTGTGTCTGTCAACAGCATCTTTGATCTGTTTGCTAACCTTGCATCTGAGGATGTCTAGCGTGGCCCCGATGCAGGAAGTCCTCGGCAAATACTCTGTGTTGATGAGTGGATAACGAGGCGCGGAGGAGACAGGAAACTCGCCTGGAGTCCCAGGGCGGCACAGGAAGCTCAACTTCTCGCCACCATTCATCTCTCACTCCACAGATGCTTTTCTCTTAGCATGCCGTAGTCCTGCACGCATTTATTCAGATCAGTCGTGCAGAGAATAATGCTAATAAAGACAGTTGTGAAAATGCTTATAGCAAGAGACTATAATGCACCAATCAAAGTATATTTTTTAAAAAGTACCTTTATCCCTGTTTGGGAATTGCATTAAAGGTGATTTTTTAAAAGTCAGAATATTAATATTACTGTACTTCTTTGTTTTGAGTATTTCTACATTCACTGTGTCTTCTCATATTCAAATGAGGTCGGAATCATGCTCAGTGTGTTACAGGCAAGAAAAGTAAGGATTATCAACTTTAAGTAGCTGCTGAGGGTTACACTGTTAGCTGGTGGCAGGTAAGATTTAAACCTGGGTTTTTTGGAGCACTATTCATAAGAGCTGGGATATTCAGTCTGAATGTCCATCAAAGACAAATGAGATTGTGGTTCTCTATTGAAAATAACTGTATTCTTTTATATACTTGGCCAAATAATTGACTGCAACAGCTTATGAAAACAAAATGCAAAATTTTGAATTGTATCATATAAGTATAGAAAAAAAATCCCATGCAAAAAACAAACAAAAAACAAAAAAACCTGGGTTTTTGACCTCCATTATAACAGTCTCTTGAAATTCACAAGTAATTGTTAAATCAAGCACCACACTTTGCAACTATGTTTACTTAAAATGTTCTCCAGCTAGATGACATTTTAAAAAGGACAATTATGATATGACCACTCAACTGAAGCCTGGGTTACTCTTCCCCGACCCGAGATGGACCTTTGCAGACTCTCCTTGTCCAGCCTCCTGGTCCCCATGATGGAGTGCCAAGCCACCAGGCTGCTCAGACGCAGAGCCTAGAGCATCATCTGTGTTCCTTCTGTCCTACTTTGCATATTAGGATTTATCCCAGACGGGCTCTGGGGGTAATTCTAACAAGCTTCCGTTGACTCTTACCTGCTAATACAGAGGTTCTTCCTGGTCCAGGCTCATTCCTTGATCTGCATCTTGTGCCAGAACGCCACTCGCCTTGGCTGTTGTAGCGATGCTGTCTACCTCCAATTTCTACCCTCACACACTGTGACTCTTGCTCAGAAAGAGCAGGAATGGAACCACTGTGTGATCCCGCCAAACCACCTCTCAGTGTCTCTCCAAAGGCACCGAAGTTAGAATACTACAGTGATACGCGCATATCCATATATATGGCAGCACAATTCACAAAGGCCAAATGATGGAACCGACCTCAGATGAATGAATCAAGAAAATGTCGTCTGTACACACAAGAGAGTTTTACTCAACCATGAAGAAGAACAAAACTGTGTCATTTGCAGCAAAGTGGATGGGACTGGAGAGTATTATGCTAAGTGCGATCAGCCAGTCTCAGAAAGTCAAGGGTCATAGGTTTTCTCTCATGTGGAAGCTAGAACAAAAATAGGAAGCCAAAGGAACTTTAGTCAAATTAGGAGAGACACCAGAAGAATAGCGGAAGGGACGAGGAAAGGAGAATAGTTCGGGAGAGGGGCGAGGAGGGGAAACGAGGATAGAGGAGGGGAGCAGATGAAATCAGGTCATGTTCATACAAGGTTTCACTAGCATTCCCACTAAATGAATGGGGAGAGAAGAAGGGGGAGGGGTGGGAATGTGGAAGGAAATGTATAGACTGATGCATGCGTGTGTGTTTGTGTCACTTGGAATCTCACTATGATGCAGAATTACACTGCACCAATAAAAGCAAAAAAAAAAAAAACAAAACACCGCATGCCCATACCCACGGTCTACACCTATGGGATAGTTTAAATCCCTTTGAACGTATTTCAAACTCTCAAAATTCTGGCACTATTAGAATAGTCAAGATGTATTGCCTTCTACTTCTGCACCGACACTTGTCCTAGGACGTGTTTAATGATTTTCTTTTGCCACGTGTTGGGTCTGCGGTGACATCTGCACCTTAGCCCCTTCACCTGGTGACATCTGCACCTTAGCCCAGCTCAGGTTTTGCCTCTTTTGTGAGACTTCACTTGGGCTTTGCGAACCCACATCCTCTCCACCTCCACTCCCCTAGAATTCTGGATTTTAATTACTACAGCATTTAGCTTCTGCCTTGAGTTACAGTTGTTTATGAGTTTCTCTCTCCATTCTGCAGCTTCCTAGGGGAGGACTAGTTGTTATTCATCGTTGTAGCACGGTCCCGCTCTAATAATAGGGATTCACTAGACGCTTGACGACTTAAATATATTCCGATACAGTTAGCTTCTGACTGTGCAACAAAGGTTATGAAATCATTAAAACTGGCTGTTTGAGAAATAAGAGCCTAAGTTATTTTTGGATTCTTCTGTCACACCGACAGAGTTGTACGTTTGATCAGATACTTTCTTTAATGTTATTCCTTCTGAAGCACCAAATATCTTCCTGCAAAGGGACCCAGAGTAATCTGCTGCTTTTTCTAGATGCCACACTTGGCCTGTTTATTGCATGAGTGTTTCAGCAGCTTTGGATAAAAGAAAAATAGCAACCTGAATAGCCCCAATAAAGCTCATGGTGATGCTTTTTTATGATTGTCTTGGCTTGTGGGAACAGGAGTTATTTTCTCATGGTCATAGTGTTCTCTAAATGTCACTAAGAAAAAATCTTGGTCACAAAATTCATTATTGAAGGCCCTCAATATTCATCCTTTGCCCTCGTCCAAATTCCTCCATTCCTCCTTCAAATTCCTCTTCCTCCTCCTCTTCCTCTTCCTCCTCCTCCTCCTCTTCCTCCTCCTCCTCCTCCTTGTCGTCTTCTTCTTCTTCTTCTTCTTCTTCTTCTTCTTCTTCTTCTACTTCTTCTTCTCTTCTCTTCTCTTCTCTCCTCCCCTCCCCTCCCCTCTTCCCTTCTTCTTCTTCTTCTTC
>PVLC010030731.1:0-11214 GCA_004027655.1 Graphiurus murinus
GCACGCTTGTAATCCCAGCATTCGGGAGGCTGAGACCGGAGGATCCGGGTTCGCGGCCAGCCTCAGCTACCTAGTGAGGCACTCTGCAACTTAGTGAGACTCGGTTTCAAAATAAAGAATAAAAAATAGGGCTGGGGGTGTAGCTCGGAGGTAGAATGCCCCTGAGTTCAATCCCCAGTACTGCAAAAAAAAAAAAAAAGATATGAGGAATTGGAACCTTTTTTTTTTTTTTTTTTTGGCAGTACTGGGGATCGAACCCAGGGGCATTCTACCTCCAAACTCTACCTCTAGCCCTATTTTTTATTCTTTATTTTGAAGCAGGGCCTCACTAAGTAGCTGAGGCTGGCTGTGACCCTGCAACCCTCCTGTCTCAGCCTCCCAAGTACTAGGATTACAAGCATGAGCCACCACGCCCAGCTTGAATTGAAACCTTTGATGTGAAATGGTGTACCTGCTCTGGAAGCAGTGTGATAGTTCCTCAAAACATTAAAAATAGAATGACTATGTGGTCCAGCAGTTCCATTTCTGGGGATATGCCCCCTAAGAATTTTAAGCAGTGACTCCAAGCAATCACTGGGCATCTACATTCACAGCAGCATTAATGTGCAGTAAGCCAAAGACAGACGAAACCTCGGTGTCCAACAGGCCAAGGACAGAGAAGTAGAATGGGGTCCATCCAGTACAGTGGAATATGGTTCTAGCCAGGCACGGTATCCCAGTCCATGGAAGGCTGAGACAGGGGGTTTTCGGGTTTGAAACAACTCAGAACAACCCCTCTGCCAACCCCAGGGGCAGCGCTCATACCTCGCCACAATCTCAGGCTGACGAGACAGCTCCATCACCGTGAACGCCAAGTGGTTAGCAGAAGTCTCGTGACCTGCGGGAAGGGACGAGAGCGGCTGTGCCACACGGTGCCCTGGGGGCTGCTGGACCCCTGGCCTCTGAGACCCCAGGTCCCAGTAGATGCCCCGGCCCACGACTGCCCCCCCATGGCCCAGATATGCAGAAGATGAGCTGTCTGCTGCCACGTCCCCCGCGCCAGCCCACACTGGCAGGAAAATGGCATCTAGAAGCCCCTTCCTCCGCCATCCTTTGGGCTGTGCTGGCACGGAGGAGTGCTCATCCCCATTTTGCAGAAAGCAAAGCTGAGGCTGAGAGGAATGTGACTGTAGTCCAAAGTTTTTGAGCCCCAGCCCCCACACCCTCTGCAGCTACTGGGAACCGCCCCAGCAAGAGGGCAGGCATCCACGCAGGGGGGCTGATTTTGAGGTCTGGCAGGATCTAGCCAAGAAGACAGGGCCAGGGTTGGATGCCTCCAAAAGTCTAGCCATGGGCACTGCCCTTTTCAGCCTCAGTTTCCCCAAAGGCAAGTGGAAGGAGAGACGAAGCCTGCCCTGCCCCCTCCCAGCACCTGAGCATCAGGGTGCGGTGCCCATGACGGGAGCTTACTCCATCCTCACTGGAAGGCTCTGGCCCCCACTTTACAGAGGAGTAAACTGAGGCCAGGTCTGTGCGGAAGCCACGTCCAGGGCCCGGGCTACGGGAGCGGAAGGGAGCCTGCCGTTCACTGAGTGTGCACTTTCTAGCTTGTGCAGGGGGCACACATTCTGCCCCAAGTCTCTGCGTGTGTTTCTCCTCTGGGGCCCGCACCCCATCCGCGTGGCAAGCCCTCTCATCTGTCAGTATGTGTCCATCTGTCCAACTCTGCTGCTGGACTATGCCCTGTCTGTCCGTCGCCCCGTTCACCTCCGTCTTCCCAGTGGCTAGCCTGGTCTTTTGCTCATTCCTCTCATCCCGTCTGTTTGGGAACCTACTGCATTGAACCCACGAGGGAGCTGACCGTAGCCCCTTGGTCATCGAGCATTCAGTGTGGCGGGGGACACAGTCCTCACTGCATTCCCACGGGGTAAATATGCAGCTTAGCACTGCGAGGCTCGGGCAGAGGGAAGCCCGGGCACCACGGGTGGCTCTAACCGGGGTTCTGCCAGGTCTGGGAGTCACTGGGGGCTCCGTGGGGTGAGGGGGAGTTCTACAGGTGAGCACCGGCACTCAAGAAGTACCTGGTGAACAGACGGGTGGAGTGGCATGGCACCCCTTAAGTGCCAATCTAATGGGGGCTCCCCAAGACTCCTGACAAGGGGAAACCAGGATCCGCACAGCTAAGCTCTCGTGCGCCAAATACAGCAGCTTCGTGAGAGCCCACAGTGGCCGACTCTGTGACCATGTCAAAACCGGGGCCACCAAGGGCACAGGCAGGGTTGTCCACTCCTCTCACCCTGCCACCCCCAGTCTCTCAGGCTGGGGTTCAAGTGATCTATGACCCCCCCTCACTTCTGCAAAGCTCTGAGACCGGGGCCACCGCCCAGCAACGAACCAGCAATGAAGAAGGTGACGAAGTTGTCCAGAAGAACCTCGTCGTCCTGGGCCCCCTCTTCCGCTGAAAGGCAAGAGGGCAGTGAGCGGCAGGAGCTCCCTGGCTCCCTCTCCCCGAGCCCAGACAGGAGCCCGCTGTCCCCCTCCTCAGAGGCAGTGATGGCTGGGATGTGGGACAGGGGCCCTGCCCACCCCCAGGTGCCTCACCTTTGAGGATCTGGGTGAGGATGTCGGGGGGGACGTCCTCCCCCCGCTTCAGGGCCTCCCGGCGGCGCTGGACCCAGTCCCTGCCCACCTGCCGCAGAAGCCGGATGCTCTCTCGGATCTCACGAAGTTGCTTCCTCCTGCCCGGCATGAACTGGAGGAGAGCTCCTTTTCAGGGTGGGCCCCAAGCATGGCTCCCCGCCCACCCCAGAGGACTTCAGGGGTCCACAGGAGCACTGGCAAGATGGGAGACAACTCTAGAACAGATAGGGCAGCCAGGGAGCCCCCCACCCCCCAGGAAAACAGTGCCCCTTAGGACTAAGGGAGTCAAAGCTCTCAGTGTTCTGGGTGAAGCAGTATACCAGAAAACCAGGAGCTAAAAAGTAGCCCATCTTCAGCTGGGCGAAGTGGCACACACTTGTAATCCCAGCATTTGGGAGGCTGAGACAGGAGTATCCAGGTTCACGACCAGCCTCGGCTACTTAGTGAGGCCCTCTGCAACTTAGTGAGACCCTGTTTCAAAATAAAGAATAAAATAGGACTGGGGGTGTAGCTCAGAGGTAGAATGCCCCTGAGTTCAATTCCCAGTGCCAAAAAATAAAAATAAAAGTAGCCCATCTTCAAGGCTGTAAGATTAAGAAAACACGCCAGGAGACAGGAGGCTGGGAGGTCAGTTTGGCCTCCTGAGACTGTGGTCAGTGGAGCGACCCGGAGGCCAGAGTCAAGAAAAACAGCATTAACACCAAGCCCGCCCAATCGGGAACCGTCCCAGGTGATCAGTGGTCATTGCGGGTGTTGAAGCAGGAGCCTTTATCTACCAGCACAGTAAAAGTGGCACCGCCGGGGGAGACTTAAGAAGGTAATGAGACGTGAGGAGCCTGGTGCAGTTAAATCCCAGGGACTGGCTCCCTGCCACCCCCAAGCCACCATAAACGCTGTGCACTTTGGTCTGCTGGAGTCAGCCTGGGATTTCTGTCTCTCACGTGCTGCCTGCCTTGTACTTTGAGCGTAACAATAGAGTCTGTTCCTGGCCCAGCTGTGCTTCTATCTGATTCTTGGGGATGGACAGCACAAGAACCCTCCATGTGGTGATAACCCGGTCAATGGTGGACCAAGCCCAAGCGTCAGCGTCCTCTCCTGCTTCGGACCCACCCTTAAAAGTGACCGGAAAGGGGCCTCACAGTATTCATGCAGCACTAGGAAAGAAAAAGGGACCCCTGGCCAGGCGTACACCTGCAAACCCAGCTATTTGGGAGGCCGAGGCAGGAAGACAGCAAGTTGGAGGCCAGCCTTGGCAACTTAGCAATACTTTGTTTCAAAATAAAATGTGTGTGTGTGTGTGTGTGTGTGTGTGTGTGTGTGTGTGTGTGTAGTGGTGCTAGGGATTGAACTCTGGGGTGTTCTATCTCTGAGCTACCTCCCCGTCCCGCCCTTTTTATTTTCTTATTTTGAAATAGGGTCTTGCCAAGTAATTGCAACTGGCCTTGAACCTGCAATCCTTCTGTCTCAGCAACTTTATGAGACCCTGTTTCCAAATAAAAAATAAAATAGGGCTGGGGGTATAGCTCAGAGGTAGAATGCCACTGGGTTCAATCCCTAGTAACACACACACACACACACACACACACACACACACACACACCTAGTTTTCAAAAAGAATAAGGAAGTGCTGATGTGGTGGGGTCATCATGGCCGCCTAGAATGCCTGCTTTGGGGATCATTAAACATGAGAGCAAGATGAACTCCTCCTAACCTACATTAAGCAGCCTTAATTCTGTGCTTCCGTTTTAGGCCGCACACTCTAAACCGGATGCAGAAGTCACGTAAGACATACTAGAACTCAAACCCCATTCTGAGAAAACAGTTACTGAAGGAGGCGCCTCAGCAGGTGCGGCAGCACGGCCCCGAGGTACCTTGGCCAGCGTGTTGCGGGACGCGCTGATACCCTCCAACATCACCTTCACTGCCTGCGACAGAGGCTTCTGGGCACCCAGCAGCATGCTGGTTTCCATCCCGAAAGCTGCCTGGGGGAGAGAGAAGGCTGGGTCAGACCCGAGGGTGGGGGACGCACCGTCCAGCTGAGACCCAGGCCCTGGACTAGGCGTGGCTGTGCCTCCTGTCCCTGTCATACTCTCTGTACAGGACCCACGACGATGCCAGCCCACGGGGAAGCCATGAGGGCGGAGGAGCCCACGGCAGCCACTCAATAAGCCTCGCTTCCTTCTGTGGCGGGACACATTTACCCTGGAATGCAACCCTGCTTGGGTGCCCGCTCTGCACCCAGGGGATCGCTGAGGTGGCACCAGTGACACTGTGTGCTGGCTGGCCCTCCTGGACACTGATGGGCTGGGCTGTGGGGATCAGGGGCCCAGCCACATCCCAGGGGGGTTCACAGGGGAGGTAGGCTTTGGGCTGGAGCCAGGCAGACCTCTGCACCCCCAGCCCAGCCCGGAGACTGAGAGAGTAGCCCTGATCTCACACCAGGCAGCTCTGAGAAAATACAAGAAAAGTCTATGGAGCCAGAGAAGGGGCAGCGGATACAGAGGGGCGGGGGGAGGGGAGGGGAGCGGGGAAAGGAGGAGGGAGAGGAACCCAGGCCCCTGGCCTGCGTCACCGTCACCTTGGCCAGGATGTCTATGGTGGCGCAGGTCAGCATGTCCTGCATGGACACCGGCGTCTGCCCATCGGCCTTGGCTTCTAGAATCTCCACCAGCTGCTCGGCCTTCTCGTTGAACGTTTCCATCAGGCTGACCAAGGAGCTGGGGAGACAGCGTGGGCGTCAAGGGCTGCCAGGCCCAGCTCCTACACCCAGGTCACCCTGCAGCCTCCTTGCCTCCCTGGCGCCCCTCCCGCCCAGGCTGCAGGCGGAGGCCACTAAGGTTTTACCATCTCCCCCCCCCCCCAGGATGGACATGTCCCTTTGTAACTGTCTTAGTGGTTCCACGGTCCCTCTGCCACTGCAGCCCCTCAGCTGGGACCTCAAGGGGACATGGCATGGTCAGCCCTGTTCCCCTCCAGGCCCTCTGCTCACAGTGCCCTGCCCCAGGCCACCACCTGTGACCTTTGGCTGCCCTTGGACAATCACAGTACCCAAGTCTACGTAGAAACGAGTCCTTGTACAGCGTCTGCAGCTCAGAGCTCCCAACCTACACCACTCCCACCAGGCGCAGCTCATCTCCCAGGCACAGGCTTGGAGAGACGTACAGAAGGGTGCACTCAGACTCACAAAGGCTGCAGGAGGGATGGGGACTGCCGCTTTGCACATAAGTACCGTTGAGATTTTACTGACTGAGCTTAAAATGAACGATGCTGTAGTATTAATCTGAGTAAACAACGCATGAGTATTCTTTGTCTCATTCTTAATCTTCAGATTTATCGGAAATTTGAAATGATTTCCAAATAGAACTGTAATATATTTTTACTGGTGCATTGTGACTATACATCATAGTGAGATTGAAAGTGATACATTAGCCGGGCGTGGTGGCGCACACTTGTCATCCCAGTACTTGGGAGGCTGAGATAGGAGGATCTGGGTTCTCAGCCAGCCTCAGCTATCTAGTGAGGCCCTCTGCAACTTAGTGAGACCCTGTTTCAAAAATAAAGAATAAAAAAATAGGGCTGGGGGTGTAGCTCGGAGATAGAATGCCCCTGGGTTCAATCCCCAGTACCACAAAAAAAAAAAAAGAAAAGAAAAGAAAAAAGAAAGTGATCCATTAACATATGCACACATGACTTGGTCTGTTTCCCCCATACCCCCCCCCCACTCCCCCTTCAGCCCTCCCATACACGTTGGTGAGATTGGTAGGGATACCTGCATGTATGGACATAACATTATTTGTACTGTTCAAAAAAATTTTTTTAGACACTAAAAAGAGACAATAAGAGAAAGGAAACAAAAGGAGTAACTTTTTAAAAAAGGAAAGAAGTCAGGCATTGTGGCACAAACCTGTAATCCCAGTACATGGGAGGCTGAGACAGGATGATGGCAGGTTCAAAGCCAGCCTCAGCAACTTAGCGGGGCTCCCAGCAACTTAGTGAGACTCTTGTTTCCAAATTAAAGAAATAAAATAGGCTAGGGGTATTGGTTCAAGGTAGAATGCCCCTGGGTTTAATCCCTAGCACCACAAATAATAATAACAAAAAGAATAAGAATAAGAATAAAAAAGGAAGGAAGGGAGCCGGGCGTGGTGGTGCACGCTTGTAATCCCAGCATTCGGGAGGCTGAGACCGGAGGATCCGGGTTCGCAGCCAGCCTCAGCTACCTAGTGAGGCACTCTGCAACTTAGTGAGACTCGGTCTCAAATTAAAGAATAAAAAATAGGGCTGGGGGTATAGCTCGGAGGTAGAATGCCTCTGAGTTCAATCCCCAGTACCGTAAAAAAAAAAAAAAAAAAAAAAAGGAAGGAAGGAAGGAAGGAAGGAAGGCAGGCAGGCAGGCAGAGCTAGCTGCTCATCCAACAGTACCCCTGCTCAGGCTCCTGTCCTAAGTATAGATTTATTTGCACACATCTTACCCTCCACAGCCCGAGACACTCCTGAAAATGCCAGTCCAACCTGGTCAACCTAAAACACTTTGGAGCCTTCTGTCACTCTCAGGAGGAGTGAACACCTCCACCTGGTTCGGGAAGCAGAGTCAGCCCCTTGCTGGCTGCTACGGGCCCCACTGCCTTCCGGTTGCCGGGGCCTTTCAGCATCTCCAAAGCAGCACACCCCTGCTCACCCCAGGGCTGCTGCAGGCTATCACCTCTGCCCAGAGTCCCCTCCCCTCCCACCCCTTCCCCATGACCATCACCATCCCATTGGCCAGACGGACACTAAACCCGCCTCCTGCCACCAATGTCTCCTGAGCCCTCAGCTAGGTTGCTATATGCCTGGAGCACCTTGGTTTCTCTGCATGGCTGTTACTCTGTTTGCAAGTACAGATTTATTTGCAAGATTTTTTGTAGCTCTTTTTTTCTTGTTTTTAAATTGCATTCCAGTTGACCATCTGGATAGCGTGTGGCTAGTTGCAGTGTGGATACCGAACAGTGTAGACACTGAGCTATGGACAGAGAAGGTTGGGCTGGACTCTGGTATGCAGGAAAACCTCAAACCCCTTGGCTTTTACGGAAAGGGTTGGCATCAAGGTCTCCCAGAGAAATAAAATCTAGACGAATAGAAACCAGCAGCTTACTCCCTCAATCTTATTATAAGCACACGGTGATATTCTGTGGGGCTAATGGTTGGAAGCAAAACCCACCAGTTGTCCGTATTTTTGTTTCTTGACAAATTAGAATTCGCCAAGGGTCAATAATACTTTCATGAACACAGGCGTCTTCCAAAGCCTCTTTCATATAACTTTATAACTTGGGCCTTTACAATAAAATAGCATCTCTAAAACAGATTTCATTGTGAGATTAGAAAGTAAAATATAGAGCCAGGCGTGGTGGCACATGCTTGTAATCCCAGTGCTTGGGAGGCTGAGACAGGAGGGTTGCAAGTTCTCAGTTAGCCTCAGCTAATTAGTAAAGCCCTGCACAACTTAGTGAGAGTTTGTTTCTTAATAAAGAATAAAAAATAGGGCTGGGGGTATAGCTCAGCGGTAGAATGCCCCTGGGTTCTGTCTTCAGTACCATAAAAAAAAGTAAAAATATCTGCTGGACATGGTGGCACACACTTATAATCTCAATACTTGGGAGACTGAGACCAGAGGATCACAGGTTCAAGGCCAATCTCAGCAACTTAGAAAGACCATCAGCAGCTTAACAAGACCCTGTTTCAAAATAAAATTGAGCTGGGGGTGTAGCTCAGGGGTAGAATGTCTTTGGGTTCAATCCTAAGTACCATAAATAAATAAATAAATAAATAAATAAATAAATATTTTAAAAATAGATACAACATGTCTGATGATGGTGGCACAATTGTGTGAATGAACTTAATGCCATTGAATCATACACTTAAAATGCTTAGGAAGGTGAATTTTATGTTATGTATATCTTACAATTAATTTTTTAACATCCTTGAAAGCACTTAATAAACTAATGTACGATTCAAGCCCGAGGTCCTATGTGCCCGAGAGGTGGAGACAATGTGCTGGTTTTTTGTAACCCTGTGGGCTGCCATCTGATTAGAATCGATGTTTTTAGTCTGGTGTGGTGGCACATGTCTGCAATCCCACTACTTGGGAGGCTGAAACAGAAGGATCACAGGATTGAGGCCAGCCTCAGCAACTTAGTGAGAACTTCAGCAACCTAGTGAGATCCTGTTTCAAAATGAAAAACACAGTGCTAAGGGTGTAGTTCAAAGGTAGACTGTCCCTGGGTTCAATCCCTACTACTAAAGAAAGAAAGGAGAAAGGAAGAGAGGGAGGGAGGGAGAAGAAAGAAAGAAAAGGAGAGAAGGAGAAAAGAACCTATGTCCTCTTCTGATAGCCCGAATCTTCCTGCGGGCAGGGAAAAAATGAATACTGAATTTGGCTGGCAGTACAAGGAGCATTTATTAAGTGAATGCCTCTCTCTCTGGCCTTCTTTCCCCTTCCTACTTCTAGTAACTTTCTGGTAATAGCAGGACTATGCAAGCCCCACAGCTTACACATGCCTTTTTTCCATGGTCCTTCCCAGAGGGCTATGGAGTACGTGGGGCTATGCTGATCACACTTCTGCCTTCAGGGACCCATGGCCTTTTGAGGGAGGTGGGTGGGAATGGAAGCCCTGCACTGGGTGTGCCAGGAGACTTGAGGAGGCATGAGCGCAGCCTCAGAGGGGGCATCTTAGCTGGGTATCAAATGAGGGACATCCTAGCTGGGTATCAAAGGAAAGGCAGAAATTCTCCAGTGGGAACTCACTGAAGTAGAGGGACACAGGGGCAAAGGCAGAGATGCCAGAGGTGATGTAAAGGAAAGAAGATGGCAAGGCCAGAGGGGTTTAGGGGCTAGACCAGGAGAGGTTAGGGTCTGACCTTCATCTTTCAGGTGATAGGGAGCCATTGAAGGATTCAGAACAATGGAATGGCATGGTCAGGTCTGAGTTTTAGCAATATTTCTCCAGGGCATTGAGGAGGAGCATTGGTAGAGGAAGGCAGGAGGCAGGGAGGCCAGTGAGAAGGCTGCAGGAGAGTTCAAGAGAGTTGTTCATACAGTCCCCCATAGATTACACACCCCAGAGTAACTTCACAGCAGAGAACCTGGAAGGCTCTGCCTCAACCTTAACATGACCAGCAACGAGAGGAATCAACAGCATGCGCCTTCTGACAGGAGGCCCAGAGAAGGACCCAACATAGCTACACATTCCGCCAAAAGGCACACTCTGAGCCAAATCCCACAGAAACAGCAGACAGAGCCAAACTGAAACACAGACCATGAAACCGGCTTGTAACCTTGAAATCACTGAGATCACGGAGGTCAAGAAGACCCCGAGGACAGCCCTAGGATGGGAGGGGGCAATGAAATATGAATCTGAGCTGGACCTCAGACCAGGAAAACGCCAACACTGACACAAATGGCAGAATTTGAATGAGGAGCCTGGGTTAGATAACAGCTTTAGGGTATACTCATTTTCTTCATTTTGATAATGGGGCTGTAGTTATGTAGTCATCGCCCCCAGGAACTACACATGGAAGGATTTAAAGGTAGGGAGTACAATGTCTCTAACCTGCTCTCAAATATTTTTATATACACACTATATATACACATCAAAGATAGTGACAAATATAGTTTTATATACATTATATAGAGAAAAATCATAAGGGAAATAATAATTTTAACAATAATCAATAGATGAATTTAAATAAAAGATAAAAAGACATCCTGAATTGTATTATGGCATTTTTTTCTATAAATTTGAAATTATATCAAAGTAAAAAATTGCCTTCCTCAAAACGTTAAACGTAGAGTTAGCATATTACCCAGAAATTCCACTGGGTTTATATCCAAGAGAAATGTTCTTGTGTTGAAATGTATATAGCAGCATTATTCATAACAGCCAAAAAAACAGAAACAAACCAATGTTCATTGACTGAAGAATGAATAGACAATATGCAATAGCCAAGCAATGGAATATTGTTCAGCAATAAAAATGAATAAAATACTAATTTCAACAGGCTACAACATGAGTGAACCATGAAAACATTATTCTAAAGGAAAGAAGCCAGGCACAAAGGACCACATGTTATATGTTTTCATTTGTACGACATGTCTTGGATATGAAAATCCAGGGACAGGGAGTAAATCAGCGGTTTCCAGGGGCTGGGAGAATTGGGAAGAAGAGAAGAATGGCTAGTGTAGAGGTGATGAACATGTTCTAAAATACTGTGGTAATGGTTACCCAAGTCTAAAATCCACTGGCTTTTTGTGTATGTGCGCACTTTTTGTGTATGTGTGGTAACTGGAGTTGAACCCAGGGGCACTCTACTTCTGAGCTATACCCCAGCTCTATTCTGTTTTTTATTTTGAAACATGGTCTCACTAAGTTGCTGAGGCTGGCCTTGAACCTGCGATCCTGCTGTGTCAAGTACCAGGATTATAGGTGTGTGCCGCCATGCCCAGCTTGATTGGTACATCTTAAATGGTGAATTATATGCTTGCTTCAGCAGCGTGTATACTAAATGGTGGAGTTATATGGGATATAAATTATGTCACAATAGTTCTTAAAAATATATAGA
>PVLC010030732.1:0-19277 GCA_004027655.1 Graphiurus murinus
ATCCTCTTAGTGTAAAAGTCTCATTTTATGTTTTGCTTCTCCTGTAAAATTCTGTGACAGTCAAAAGAAATTGATGCTTTGGAGTAAATTAGATCTAGGTAAAAATCTCACTTGTTCTATATCCTAATTCTGTAACTCGTAAAACTCTCAATTTACTCATGCCTTATATGCAAAATATATATCTTTATATAAGTCAGTTAATAAAATAAAGGATGGACAAGGGCTAAAAATAGTAAATGTCAACTATATCTTTCCTTTTCTTTCTATTCCACTCTATTCTCACTGCCTCATTTAGATTCATGTCTCTTAATCTTTAGGTTATAGTAAATTATAATCTCCATGCTTCCTGCCTATCTCTCAGAACAATTTTGTAACTATATCCATCTCTAGCATATGCCAAATCAATCTCATGTAATTCTCAGTTCATTAAGCTGCAATGACTTCTTCAATGAGTTAAACTACATTATAAAGCTTGAGAGGTCTTTTTGGACATGTTTTCTACATTCTTATCCATTTTTATATTTCCATCTATTATCTCATGTGAATCTCTAGTCAACTCTCTGTAGTCCACATTATCTTTATCATTCTTCATTTCATCTGCCCTATAATTTCACATTTTCAAAATTCTTTGAGGCTGTTTGAATTCTAGCTCTTCCATGAAGCTTACTTATTGATTCTAGGCCAAATTATTTTCTCCAAGTTTGATCACATATTACATTTATAGAAAGAGGCATAAAAAATCTTTCCTCATTAAAAAGATGGAATTAATTTTTCCCAAATAGATGTTAACTCCCCAGAAGCAGGGTGTTTTCATACTACTTTTGTATCTTATGGAGCCCAGCAGAGTTTTGAATGCATGATCTTTAATTTGGTAAATGCTTTCATATTGATTATAGATCTCTTTCTTAATGTTAAACTGGACTACCCTTGAAAGACTGTTCAACAAAAGATACTGATTAAAAACATCATCTCATTTACAGCAAGAGGAAGTTTCCAGCTGATAGATTTTATTGCCTGTTACTTACACAATGCAAACACTGTAACAAGGAGTATCTTGTAAACAAAATTTGCTTTGACTACTGGGCATAACCAGCTTTAACTCCTTTCAGTCTCCCCTAAAGGCTCAAAGGGGAAATGAATTGTAAAGTGTTTAGCAGGAGGATGGGCCAAAAAATCAAGTTAGAGCAGAAAATTACCTGAGATAAAGCCAGACAAACACAAAAACCATGCCAGCTTTAGGAACTCAAACAATCCTATGACTTTTCCCATTTTCTGTTAATTCATGTTTCTATGCCACACATGTTGTATCCTCATTTTTTTCAATGCCTGCAAGTTTAAGTGTAGGTAATTACAAATTTTTCTGCAAAGAGTTATTTTTAGGGAGCCAACAGAATGGGAGAAAATATTTGCTAACTACTCATCAGATAGAGGACTAATATCTAGAATATACAGAGAACTCAAGAAACTCACTGATAAGGAAACAAATAATCCAATCAAAAATGGACAAGTGAACTAAATAGGCACTTCACAAAAGAAGAAATATAAATGGCCAATAAATATATGAAAAAATGTTCAACATCACTAGTAATCAGAAAGATACAAATCAAAGCTGCCCTGAGATTTCACCTAACCCCAATTAGAATGGCAATCATTAAAAACACAAACAATAAGAAATGCTGGTGAGGATGTGGAGAAGTGGGAACTGTAACGTATTGTTGGTGGTATTGCAAATTAAAGCAACCACTTTGGAAAACAGTATGGAGTATCCTCACACAAATGGGAATAAACCTACCATATGATCCAGCAACACCACTTCTGGGTATCTACCAAAAAGAATGGAAACCAAACTACCAGACTAATGCATGTGTGTCTATGTTTATAGCCATATAGTTCACAACTGCCAAACTATGGAATGTGCCAAGATTTCCATCAACAGATGAATGGATTACAAAACTATGAGATATGTACAAAGTGGAATTCTATTCAGCCATAAGGAAGAATAAGATCATGTTATTTGCAGGGACATGGGTGGAACTAGAAAACATTATGCTAAGTGAGATTAGTCAGTCACAAAAAGTAAAAAATTGGATACTCTCCCTAATATGCAGAATCTAGGGAGAAAGTAGGTCATAAGAGCGACTCTAGAAGAAGGAGAAAACTTAGATGAACAAATAAGTGACCTAATTGAAGGTGATGGAAGGGGGAAAAGAGAAGCAACTTAATTCACATGATGTACATTCACAAACATATTAAAGTTAATCTCTAAGCCTAACATGAGAAGGAGAAAGTGAGGAGGAAATGGGGGTGGGAAGGTGGGAATTGGGGAGGGGTTAAGTGAGTATTGTGTGCATGTATGCCTCTACCAGCATGTACCTCGTTAAGATGTATGATTACAATGCACTGATTTAAAAAATAAGTTTTTTTTTTTTTTGGACATCCATAGGCATTCTACCTCCACAATACACCTCTAGCCCCTTTAATTAATTTTTTTTTAACAAGGTCTCTAAGTTTCTGAAGCTGACCTCAAACCTGAAATTCCCCTGTCTCAGTCTCTTAAGTACTCGGATTACAGATATGCACAATGATGTCCAGTTTTGAAAGAGGTTTTTATCTTTTAGTATTTCATTGACTTATCCATTCCAGGTTCTTACCATTTGAATAATCTGATTTTAGATTATTTAGATTTTAGATATATTTAAAACAAAGGCTACAACTCTCGTGTGGTGGACATTTGAATGCAGAACATGTTGAATCTACACATCCTTTGAGGAAAAACCTACATGCTTCAGTTTGTATTCAGCAATATCTACCATTTTAACTTGTTGGCAGGGAATAGCTATTTAGCATTACTCATTCTGAACAATTTATAACCTAATGATTATAATCCAACCCAAAGGACAAAGTACTATATTGCCAAGAATGGAATTGGGCCCACATTTATCTTTAATGGAGAAATGTGTTCTATTTTAAAAGGCAGAGAAAAAATTAAACAGTCATAGAGGGTCAAAGTTGGCAGAATCTGTTATAGTCTTGCATAGGCATTACTTTTTAACTGTTTAAGCAACTAGTGAATCACCTATGACAAGTCTAATTAAAATAGGCTCAGCTCTGTAACTGAGATACTAAGCAGATGGCAGAAATAAAGATGTGCTGAACTAGCCATAAATAATTGAGACAGGAAAAAGTACAAGGGGGAAGTGTAAGCTAGTCTCAGTAGTTTATGTGAATATGCAGAATCTTGTGATGTGTTAGCATATGCCTTTAGCATTGTACCTTTACAAATACTCATTGTGAGATCTATGGCATTATTATTGGAAGCTGAGTATTTTAGATGCCATAAAGATAATCCATAAAATGTGGCTAAGGCTTATGACATAGGATTCTATTGAGATATGATATAAAAAGAAAAGCATGTAAATGAAATAGACAATTGGAAGGCAGCATAATGGTTCATAGTCCCTATGAGAAGTGATTTGATAGTAGTAATTTGATTATATCATTTCTCATCATAAAGACAACATTCATTGTCATTGTGAAATCTGTTTCTCTTCCTTTGCTGAGCCTTTCAACAAAATGGAATTTGGCTGTGATAGGGATTTAAAGTATTAAAGCAGAAAATGAGCCTTTGCAATTCTCCTACCCAAACACACAATAGACAGAAACACTGCACAACATGAGCACATTGTGTTGTGTTTACTACAAAAACATACACTACAAATTTTCAGAGTAAGTGCTTTGGCCTATACCAACCAAGTACTGCATGTCAACAATTCTATAGGGAGAAATGTATGAAACAGACTTGGGACCTGTGAAGGAAAAAAAATAAACTATCAGGGTACTGGCATGTAAATAACTAATGCAGTCAATCGGATTATCAACTACATTATAATTTTCTCAACATATTTCACATATAGTGAAGTTTGCATATTAAACTGATCCAGATTTCATATACCTCCAGAGAATGACTGACCTAGGTGCAGTGCCGACTTGGGTGACACAACATAAAAAGCAGCAATGTGAAACCATGGAATTCCAGGAGAATATTGTTCTGTGTGTTCTTCTTCCTCACAATGTTTCCTGGATGAACACACAGTCTAATAGGACAATTGCAATCCAAAACAATGAGAGTTCAAACATTAATTGCACTCTAGGAAAAGGCATCTCCTCTACTCAATGATTACCAAGACTACTCCTGGGATCACCTCTACCAAATTTATTTCCTTTAAGCCTTTATGATTATTTTTTCCTAGTATCACATTATCAGCATGCATATTCATAATTAAAACATCTTGAATCTATAGTAACATAAGCTATCAAAGAAATGAAAGCTAAACTAAAATAAACTGATGTATGTTGACATTAATTTACTTCATGAACTGATTGTTCACATTGGTATTGCTCTCCGACAATGTGAAGGTCTTTAATATTTGCTGATTAAAGTAGGGATTTCTGTAAAACACATAATCAAATGCTATTTCCACTTTCTTTAATGTGATATCTACCTTTCTGCTCCCTTGACTTCTAAGACTACTTCCTTCAGGTAATTATTATTTCCTTTGTTATTACCTAAAGAGTGGCTGATAGTATATGTACTGCTAATTTATTAGTGAGCACTTTTAGAGAAAATATGTTGGATCCTTGCTCTAATTAAAAATAAGTAGAGAACATCATAGGTTTGATCTGGGCAGCTGAGCCAATGCCAGGGTGTAATGAATGGAAGAACATTTAGCCAAAGACATTTGAGAGTAATCATAGAGATTGAAAATAAAAAGTCCTTAAAAGCTTGAAGTACCATATGATACTTCATGAATCATAGTCATTTAGAAAATGAACAATGACCACAGAATAAAACAATGCTTCCAGAATAATTACTGTAAACATAGAATTCATTGTGAAATTCTTGTTATTAAATAACCCTTAAATTACCTACTTGGAAGTTTTCTTGGATGCTTTTTGACTTTTTTTTTAATTTGATTTTTAAAGCCCTCTCAGGATCTTGATGCTGCCTTTTGAAATGTGGCCTTAATTTTACTCAGCTGTATATACTTCTAACATGTACTTCACTGATTGTAGAATATTTGTTATTCTTCTTAAGATAAAATAGGTTAAAGAAAGCTTTAAGCCCCTATTTTTTTCTTTTTAATTATTTCAGCTCTGTGAAAACTGTCTGGTTAAGAGAATCTTAGAGTGGAAGAAAGAACAATGGAATAATTGCAAGTCTAAGAAGTTTCTAAAAGTGAAAACAAGCCGGGCGTGGTGGTGCACGCTTGTAATCCCAGCATTTGTGAGGCTGAGACCGGAGGATCCGGGTTCGGGGCCAGCCTCAGCTATCTAGTGAGGCACTCTGCAACTTAGTGAGATCCAGTTTCAAAATAAAGTAAAAAGTAGGGCTGGGGGTATAGCTCGGAGGTAGAATGCCCCTGAGTTCAATCCCCAGTACCGCAAAAAAAAATAAATAAATTAAAAAAAAAAGTGAAAACAAATAAACTAACAACAACAACAAAAACACCAATGGCAAAATATAATTTTGTTTTCATGAAAGTTTAAAGAATGATAGACTTCACAAGGAATGATAAAATTAAATGTTATAGGTAAGGAATATAGCTATTATAGAGGAAGACTTACCCATTCTGTTAAAACTAAAAAATGATAGCTGTACTTAAATATCTTTTGGCACTAGAAAAATCTTGTGAAATTGAGTTTCATATTCCATTGACATGTCAAGATATCTTATTCACCCAAGAAACAGTTTCACCTAAATATATGACTTTTTTTGCACCATCGCTGAGCTTAATTTAAGCATAGCACTTCTACTTTCAAGAAGCATCATGCTTGTATCAGCGCTATCAGGGTTACAAGGCAAGTGGAGAATTGCAGCTATCAATTTTAAGGCCATCAAATTGAAAAGTCTAGTTTTTAGAAAGTGACTTAAAACTACTTGTATGGGCTATATTTATTGTCTGGGTACCACAGCATAATCAAACTGATGAAACAATTATTTTAGATCTAAATTTATGACTAAATAGCTTAAGATTAATTTGCCATTTATTCATAGATAGATCTCACATGAAATCACAGTATTAAAAAGGCAGAGCTCATTTTAAAAGCAGCTGAAAGTCACTAGTTCCAAGCATTCTTTTCTGTATAAGAGAGGAGAGGACAGGCCACGTTTTACTTAGTGGTTGTAGAAAAACAAATCTATAAATAAGTTGAAAAGACAGAAGGAAAAAGGAAGACTCTAAAGAAAAATAACATTTTGTGCTCAAAACTAAACTAGTTGTGCTTTATTGAAATATCAAACGAAAGTAAAGAAAACTAAAAACCCCAAATCACCAACACTTAACCTCTGTTGCCCTGGGAAAGTACGACACCAGTATGCCTTCAGGAAACATAATTATAAATGATTCACTTGGGTGACTTTGCCTCTGTTTCAAATGTGTAGGTGAGAAAATGTGGGTAATTATACTTGTGGACAATTATAGTGGCCTGGGAAATGTTACTGCTTTCTTCAATTTATGGTACTAAAGAATATCTAGAAGGTAATATGAGTAATCAGTAAGATGGTAATAAACAAAATACTGCTAATGGGCCTTATGTTGTAAGAAAAATATATGTGGCTCTTATATTTGTAGATGAAATGTGAATCAATCTATTTTTGTTATCAGTCACCCCATTATTATCAGGCTGGGATATATGTCTATCTATTTGGAGATATATTCTTTTCTTTACTTACTAGTGTATACTCAGTAAAAGGGGAGGTTCATCCTAGGAAGAATAAACATCCTTCCTTTCAAGATATTAATCAATTTTCTTGATTCTAAAACTATTGGTAAGGCATTTATTTTACCAAGAAACTAGGCTCCAACAATAAGCATGATTTAAAAATCTTTCCTTACAAAGAAATGTAACTATATTGCTTACCTTCTACCACATATATGAATATTTTTATTTCTTGTTTAGGACTTTTGTAGTGACATTGAAGGGTCACTTCAACTCATTTACACTCAAGTCTATCGCTGTTAGTGGCTCTGAACATGATTGCTTTAACTCTTTGTTTTCTTATAAAAGCCAATGGAAAACTAACAATGCTGAAACTGTAAAAAGTAATATGTAAATAGACATTTTTCCCTTAAATACATGTAAAGTATAATCCAGCAATCAACCCATTGATTAGTCAGTATAATCCACTCATTTTTGCATGTTTAGTTAAAATAAATCTTAAAATACTGTTTATGATCTTATTAAACCATCACTTTTGGAGTATCCTTAGTAGTCAGTATTATCCTCTCAGACTAGCCAATTAAGTGTAATAGCAATAAGGTGTAACTGTGACAGTCTGATAAAGTGTGTACACTCAAATATGTTAAGCATTATTGGAATGAATGTAGATCCTTTGTCAAAACCAATAATTGTTAGCTACTGATTTGTTGCAAATAAACTGCCACAGAACTGTGGGTTTTGAGTTTGAAGTATGAGTTCGAGCTAGACTTGGAAACACATTCCATTATTACAAATGAAAATCCATTAAAAGCAAGGTATATTTTCTTTGGATTGGGGCAACTCTATCAAGATGAACTATTTACCAAAACTTTCTGGTAAATTTTAATGAAAAAAATGGAAATTTTGTTTGGTGATTATAAGTAATCACCTTGTTGCAAATAGCTGATATTTAAATTGATTACCTGAGTTGGAGTATGAGCTAAATTCTCTTTTCTTAAAATTTATTCTTCATGTTGTATGCTCATTGAGATTTATAACATTTTATTCTGGGCCCAATTATAAAGAAAGAGCTTTCATTTGAAACATTGCCAGTCGATGGTCAAAAATACTTAAAAATCAAGATTTGGCTTTTAAAAATTACATTCTGCTTGGACTAGACACACACCAAACCAAGCCTCATGGCAGTGGCTGACTTTGGCAGAATGGGAACCTATTTTTCAAAGAAAGGAATATTACAAAAAGGAAATCAGAATATATGATGCATAATGTTTATATCTAACTCAGTTGTAAAGTGTTAGAAAGGTAAATATAATATCCTGTGGTATTTTACAGCCAATCTCTTATCTACCACTCCAGATTAAATGTCAGTAGAGAAAAAGAGAAGTTTATATTTGCTTAAAAATTGTGATACTGAAACTAAGGACCAGAAAATGAAAAGGGTTGATTTTATGATTAGTGTAACACATTGTCTTGATAAATACATTGAATATTGTTAAAAGGCACATCATTAAATAGTGTAGTAGTAAATTTATTTACAAAGATGGAATACATACTCTCTATTGTAATAATAGAAACACCCGAAAATATTTTTTAATTTATAAAACTTAATTATAGAACATGTTCTTTATATCCAGTGAGTTAAATTTCAGAAGCATTGATGTGATAGCTACATGGGTGACCCTAGATAATACAATTGCACATATTTTCTTTTACTCAGAAACCCATAAATCTGATGTGTATCTCTCTGAAGTTATTCTGAGAGTCATTCAACTAATGCTACTTGATCATAACTGTAATTTGCACTCTACTTGAAACCAGAAGGAAGAAAAAGGAAGAACAGGGAAAAAGAATTAATGTGTGCATGCCTTTAATTCCAGTACTTGGAAGGCTAAGACAGGAGGATTGCAAATTCAAGGCCAGCTTTAGCAACATAAGTGAGACCCTTTCTAAAAAATTAAAAAGGACTAGGGATATAGTTAAATGGTTGTTTTCCCATAGATTCAATCACACATACACACATAAAAATTATTAACTGGAGTATTTTCCATGGAAGAAATCTTAATAAATGATGGAAATAATCCATTCCAAGCTTGATGTTGAACTTCCAGTGAGAAAAAAAAATAACCTCTCTTTAAGCAAACACAGAGCTATAGTATTTGACAATTGTGCGTATCTTCCAGCTAGACATAGCCCTGCATCATTTTATATAGTTTGGACAGATTCTAGAGGATTTAGAGGATGCAAAAGCTCTAAGAACTATTGTAGGAAACATCATGATTTAGCACACATGTCAGTTTATTTAAGTTTCACAAAGATTGCATACATCTACATCTTTCGTATAAACTTGAATGTCTTAATATTCCTAAATGAAGAAAAGTGAATATGTTTACAAGAGAAATTTAACCATACATATGTTATTCAGTTTCCTAGATTCTACCCACTTTTATGAATATAGTCATTTTAACAGTAATATCACACACCTCAATGAATTATTAACTTTAAAATACATTTCTCAGAAAATTCTCCTCTCATGATTGCATATATGGTACGATATTTTTCCTGGTGCAAATACTGGTAATAATTGGTAAAGTTAGGTGAATATTTTTTGTTGAAATGGTTTTGTCATTGTTGTTTATTTCTCCTAATAGTCTTATGAAAAGAGACTCAGTATGAGGCCACTTGAAAAGGCTGAAGATGGCTTAGGCTCAAACTAACTCACCTATTTGTATTAATGCCAATGTCATAACTTTTCACATAATATATAATATTACATAATATATCTTTTCTTTATCTGCCTGAGCAACATTTTCCCCAGAAGATTAGTTTCTTACAGTATAATTTTAAGATTTTCTATATATTGGGATACTTTACTCTTAAGCTAAATGTCCCCATTTTCTGCTTCTAAATATACCCAAGTCTCTTATTCCAAAATATGTATACTAAATTCATTGAATTGTACTTTTTAACATGTTCTCTCAAAAAAATATATATATATATCTTGATCTCTGAATTGTGTATGTTGTCTTACATACCAAAAGAAACTTTGCAGATGTAATTGAGACTGTAAATTTTAAACTAGAGAGTTTATTTGGGATTCTCTGGGTAAGTCTAACTTTATTGTATGTATCTTATAAAATAGAGAATATTCTGAGTGACACCCAGAGAGATGTTTGTAGGAGAAATGGGGACTTCAGTTCTACAAATTCATAAAAATGGACTTTGACAACAATCTGAATAGGTATGGAAGCAAATTCTCCCAAGAGGCTCCTGATAAGAGCCCAGCCAGCCACCACTTTATTTACTTTGTTAAATCAGAAGCAGAGAAACCAGCCAGGCCAACCAACTTCTGACCTTAGCATTTGTATTACTATAAAACACTAAGTTTCTGATAAGTTTTTATGGCAGCAATAAAAAACTAATGTATAGTATAACCAAAATCATTTTTCTTGCCCACCTCAGGCAAATTTAATCATCTACTATACTGTGCTACTTGTGTATTATCTTCATGCACTTATTATTTTATTAGAATTTCAACTTTAGAAAAATACCCATTTTCCTTCTTAAGTAGTGTGTGAGATCCTTGAGGGTCTTATTTATCTTTAAATTTCTGAAGTCTAGACTACTAATTGAATTTGTGAAATAAATAAAGGCACAGTATTTAGTACTGGCACAAGTATTATATTTCACCTGTGAAAAAGGAGATTAAACACACTATAAGTTATAAGAATTTTGCATTTTACTTATTTACACATTGAAAAATATTCTGTCTTTGCTTAAAGTGAGTTAGTGAGATATTTTTAATCCAAATGATATTGGCTTTATCACATAAACTGCAAAGAGATCAAAAATATTTTGTAGGACTCTATTTACATATTTCTTTAAAATGTCTAAGGTACTGATTCTTTTTTATGATTTATTTATTTATTTTTAATCGGTGCATTGTAATAATAAATCTTTGTTAGGTACATGCTGGTAAAGGCATACATGCACACATTTCTCACTTAACCCTTCCCCAATTCCTACCCCACTCCCTCCGCCTCCCTCCTTCTCAAGTTCAGTTTAGTGATTGACTTTTATATGTTCATGAAAGTACATTATGCTCCTTAGGGTACCACTCCTCCCCATATCACCTTCCATTAAGTCAAATTATTTGCTCACTTAAGAATTCTACTTCTTCTTCTGGAGTCTCTCTTATGTCCCATTTTCTCCCTAGCTTCTACATATAGGGAGAACATAGATTTTTTACTTTTTGTGACTGACTAATCTCACTTAACCTAATGTTTTCCAGTTCCATCCATTTCCCTACAAATAACATGCTTTTGTTCTTCTTTATGGCTGAGAAAAATTCCATTGTGTACATATCCCATGGTTTTGTAATCTATGCATCTGTTGATGGACATCTTGGTTGTTTGTATAGCTTGACAATTGTAAATTGTGCAGCTATAAACATAGATGCACATGCTACTAATAGTTTGGTTTCCATTCTTTTGGGAAGGTAGGTTCATTCCCATTCTTCGGAGGATCCTCCGTATTGTTTTCCAAAGTGGTTGCATTAATTTGCAATCTCACCAGCCACCAGCAATGTATTAAGGTTCCCATTTCTCCACACCCTGGCCAGCATTTGTTGTTTGTGTTCTTAATGATTGCCATTCTGATTGGGGTTTGGTGAAATCTCAAGGTAGTTTTGATTTTCATCTCTCTGATTGCTAATGATGTAGAACATTTCCTCGCACATTTATTGGCCATTTGTATTTCTTCTTTTGTAAAGTGTCTATTTAGATCCTTTGCCCATTTTTTGACTGAGCTATTTGTTTTCTTAGCTGTGAGTTTCTTGAGTTCTCTGCATATCCTAGATATTAGTTCTCTATAAGAAGGCTGGCAAAAATTTTCTCCCACTCTGTGGGCTCTCTGTTGAGGTTCTTGATAGTTTCCTTTGCTGCACAGAAGCTCTTCAGTTTAATGTAATCCCATGTATTAATCTTCCTTTGAGTTGCTTGTGCTTTTGGGGTCTTGTTGAGAAAATTTTTATCTGTGCCTATGTGTTGAAGTGTTGGGCCTATGCCCCCTTCAGGTAGCTGCAAGGTCTCTGACCTAACTTCCAGGTCTTTGATCGACCTTGAGTTGACTCTCATGCAGGGTGAGAAAGTAGGGTTTATTTCCATTTTCCTGCATATGGTTAACCAGTTTTGCCAACAGCATTTGTTAAAGAGGTTATATTTTTTCCAGTGTATGTTTTTGGCTCCTTTGTCAAAGATAAGTTGACTGTAAGCTCGTGGGTCTGTTTCTGAATCTGCTATTCTGCTCCATTGCTCTATGTGTCTGTTTTTGTGCCAATACCATGTTGTTTTTATTACTGTGGCTCTGTAGTAGAGTTTGAAGTCAGGTATTATGATACCTCCTGCATGGTTCTTGTTGCTAAGAACTACTTGGGCTATCCTGGGCTTTTTGTTGTTCCAAATGAATTTAAGGACTGATTTTTCTATGTCTGTGAGGAATGACCTTGGTAATTTCATGGGTGTTGCATTGATCTGTAGATCACTTTTGGGAGGATGGCCATTTTGATGATATTTATTCTACCTATCCAAGAGCATGGTAGATCCTTCCATCTTCTAAGGTCTTCATCAATCTATTTTTTCAACTTTTTATAGTTTTCCTTATACATGTCTTTTACGTCTTTGGTTAGGTTTATCCCTAAGTATATTATTTTTGGGGGTACTATTGTGAGTGGAATTGTTTTCTGGATTTCTTTTTCAGTATTTTTATGGTTGGCATACAGGAAAACTTCTAATTTTTTAAGATTGATTTTGTGTCCGGAACTTTTGTGGAATTTGTTGATCAGTTCTATAAGTTTCTTGGCTTACTTTGTTGGGTCTTCTAAGTATAGTATCATCTCATCTGCAAAAAGGCATAGTTTTAGTTCTTCTTTCCCTATTTTTACCCCTTTGATTTCTTTCTCTTGCCTTATTGCTCTGGTTAGAGTCTCAAGTATTGTGTTGAACAGAAGAGGTGATATTGGACATCCTTGTCTTGTTCCTGTCTTTAGTGGGAACTCTTGCAGTTTTTCTCCATTTAATATGATATTGGCTGCAGGCCTATTGTATATTGCCTCTATGATTTTGAGGTATGTTCCTTCTATTCTGATTCTCTGCAGTGCTTTTAGCATGAATGGGTGTTGGATCTTGTCAAATGCTTTTTCAGCATTAATTGAGATGATCATGTGATTTTTGTCTTTGATTCTGTTTATATGATGAATTACATGGATTACTTTTCATATGTTGAACCAGCCTTGCATCCCCGAGTCATGACCTGACTTGGTCATGATGTATAATTTTCCTGATGTGGTTTTGAATGCGCATTGCTAGTATTTTGTTTAGCAGTTTTGCATATAAGTTCATCAATGATATAGGCCTATAGTTTTCTTTTCTTGAACTGTCTTTATTTAGCTTTGGTATTAATGTGATGTTGGCTTCATAGAATGTGTTTGGAAGGGTTCCGTTTCTTTCTATTTCATGGAATAGTTTGCAGAATATTGGGACTAGCTCTTGTATAAATGTTTAATAAAATTCACTTGGAAAACCATCTGGCCCTGGGCTTTTGTTTGATGGTAAACACTTTATTGCTGTTTCTAATTCTTTGATTGTTTTTGGTTGATTTCAGTTTTCTATATCTTCTTGACTCAGTTTAGGAAGGTTATATGTATCTAGAAAATTATCAATTTCTTCCAGATTTTCCATTTTGTTGGAGTATAGTTTTTTAAAATATATTCTGATGATCTTCTGTATTTCCACACTTTCGGTGGTAATATCACCTTTTTCATCTCTTATTTTGGTAATTTGGGTTGATTCTCTCTTTCTTTTGGTTAGGTTGGCCAATGGTTTATCTATCTTGTTTATTTTTTCAAGAAACCAGCTTTTGGTTTTGTTGATTTTCTGTATTTTTTTAATTCTCTATTTCATTAATTTCTGCTCTGATTTTCATAATTTCCTGTCTTCTACTGGCTTTGGGGTTAAACTCTTCTTGTTTTACAAGTGCTTTGAAATTTGTCATTAGGTTATTTATTTGGTGACTTTCCATCCTTCTTATGTGGGCACTCAGTGCTATAAATTTTCCTCTTATTACTGCTGTCAAGGTGTCCCAGAGGTTTTGATATGCTATGTCTCTGATTTCATTGATTTCTAGGAATTTTTTAATTTCTCCCCTTACTTCTTCTATGACCCAATCCTTGTTCAGCAGTGTGTTGTTCAGTCTCCATGTGTTTACATGGTTACTCTGGGTCTTCTTAGAGTTGATTTGTATTTTCTCTCCATTGTGGTCTGAAAAGATGCAGGGAATTATGTTACATTTTTTGAATTTGCCAGTACTCACTTTGTGGCCCAGAATGTGGTCTATTTTGGAGAAGGTTCCATGTGCAACTGAGAAAAATGTGAATTCAGCTGTAATTTGGTGAAATATTCTGTATGTGTATAACAGGTCTATTTGGTATATGGTATTATTTAGGTCTGAAGCATCTTTACTGACCTTTTGTTTAGAAGATCTGTCTAGTGATGTGAGAGGAGTATTGTATTCTCCCAGTATTAGTGTATTGGGATTTATGTGTGACTTTATTATGCAGAGTTTGTTTTATGAAAGTGGCTGCACCTGTTTGGGGCATAGATGTTGATAATTGTTGTTTCCTCTTGCTGGATTGTTCCTTTTACTAGTAAAAAGTTACCTGCTTTGTCTCCTTTTATAAGGTTAGGCTTGAAATCTAATTTATCTCATATTATAGTTGCTACTCCTCCTTGTCTTTGAATTCCATTGGCATTGATTACCTTATTCCAGCCCTTCACCTTTAGTGTGTGGGAATCTTTGCTTGTAAGGTGTTTCTTGCAGGTAGCATGTAGATGGATTCTGGGTTTTAATCCATTTTGCCACCGTTTTGCCACCTTGTGCCTTTTTACTGGGGAGTTGAGACCATTTATAGTTAGTGTGATTATTGAGAGATGATGCTTAATTTCTAACATTTTGAGTTTTGTCTTCTGTTTGAAGTAGTGTTTGTTCTTCTTTGCTTAGTTGTTTGCTTCCTGGAAATCATTGTTTCTCTGCTTCCAATGTTTACTTGTTAGTTCTTCTTTGTTGTTAATCTCTTTGCATATTTTCTCTAGTGCTGGTTCGGAAGACATAAATTCTTTCAGTTTCCGTTTGTCATGGAAGACTTTTATATCCCCATCAATTTTGAGAGAGAGTTTTGCTGGGTAGGAGAATCTTGGCTGCAAGTTATTTTCTTTCAGAGTTTGGAATATGTTACTCCAGCCCCTCTTGGCTTTCATGACTTGGTTTGGGAGGTCTGGAGTGATTCTAATTGGTTTGCTGCTAAATGTCACTTGACCTTTTACTTTTGTTGCTTTTAGAATTCTCTCCTTAGCCTCTACTTTAGTCAGCTTGATTATTATGTAACATGCTGAATTTCTTCTTTGGTCTTGTCTAAAGGGAGTTCTATATGTTTCCTGCACCTGTGTGTCAACTTCTCTTTCTATGTTTGGAAAATTCTCTGATATTACTTCTTTGCAAAGGGTGCTTATCCTATTAGTTTCAACTTCTAATCCCTCTTCTATGCGTATTATTCTTAGGTTACCTCTTTTAAAGTTGGCCCAGATCTCATCGATGTCCAATTCATACTGTTGAATTTTTTTTTCCGGATTATGTATAATGGATTCATTTTTGGAATGGTTATCTTCTAAGAGTGATATTCTATTTCCATGTGGTTTAATCTACTGTTTATAGTTTGTATTGATGTCTTCACTTCTATCATTGCATCTTTCACATCCTTCACTTCTCTCAAGGCTTCCCTATGATTTCTGCTCAGGGTGTCAGATTCTTTGTTTATTTGTTCTTTTACTTCTTTCCAGTTCTCTCTACATTCTATCTGGAAGTTTTGCATTGTTTCTATTATTAAAGATCTGAATTGTTCTTCTGGTAATCTCTGCCATTCAGTGTTGTGGAGTTTCGTTTCTATTATTAAAGATCTGAATTGTTCTTCTGGTAATCTCTGCCGTTCAGTGTGTTTCAGTTCTGTTATTGTGGGATTGTTTTGACTCATTGTTTCTTTGCTATTTTTACTTCCCATGGTTTCCCTGTTCTTAAATTTATATCTTTACTGCTCTTGAAAACTTTCTCTGAATTTATAGATTTCTTATTTTTATTTTCTCTCTGTGAATGGTATCTTGTACTGAGTTGCAATTACTCTGGGACTTCTTCTTCCCACTCTATTGGGGCCTATGGTGGGTTTCAGGTGTTGACTTCTAGGGTCTAGCAAAAGCTAACAAAGCAGCCAATCCTCTGAACAAACATAGATAAATCAAAGCAATGAAAACAAAAACAGGGTAAATACAAAACAAAACAAAAAACCCAGAAAACAAAAATCAACAATAAGAAACAAAATAAAAAAATCCTGCAAGTTTCTAAGAACAGACCCGATTTGGGCTCTGCAGATCTTTTGGATAGATCCCTGCTTCTCTGGGTGGCTGGCAAAAATGGCGGCTGCCACGCACATGCTGGCTCCTTTGTCCTTCTTGGTCTGATTTCTGGGTTCTGAACAGCTGCTTTTATTGCTTTGTTCACTTTTCTGCTGTTTTGCTTTTCTTAACTTCCATCAAGAAGCTGCTTTTGTGGCAGTTTTTATTCAAGCTCTGCAGTGCAGTTGATCTCTGCTCCAGCTCTGGAGGGACAGGTGAGCTGGGATGGCCTCTAGTGGGTGAGCTTAAGGTGGTCTTACCATGTGTTCCAGTCACTGTCGAAGGTGCT
Organism: Graphiurus murinus; assembly: GCA_004027655.1. NCBI lineage: Eukaryota > Metazoa > Chordata > Mammalia > Rodentia > Gliridae > Graphiurus > Graphiurus murinus. The sequence continues at coordinate 16,504 of PVLC010030732.1, forward strand.
GCGATATGCTGCCTGGTTAGGATGTGGAGTTCAGGTGTCACTTTCTCCACGTCTGGTCACTGGGAATTCAGAAGGTCGTTATATATTTCTTTGTTATTAGACCCCATGCCAGGGGCTGACTCAATGGCAGCAGACACTCTGTGGCGTGGCACTGCTGCTGCACAAAAGGGCTCCTTTGCTCTCCCTGGTTGGTTTTCTGGATTCTGTTCAGCTGTACTTCTATTTTCATAGCGTTGTTCACTTTTTTGTTGCTTTTTTTCTTCTGTCAAGAAGCTGCTTTTATGGCAGATTTTTTTTTTTTTTTTTTGTGGTACTGGGGATTGAACTCAGGGGCATTCTACCTCTGAGCTAAGCCCTCAGCCCTATTTTTTATTCTTTATTTTGAAACAGGGTCTCATGAAGTTGTGAATTGCCTCACTAGGTAGCTGAGGCTGGTTGCAAACCCATATCCTCAGGTCTCAGCCTCCCAAATGCTGGGATTATTATGGCAGATTGAAATTGAGCTCACAGCACCTGATGAGAGGTGTTTCACTCTGACGTCATCTTCCCAGAAGTGGTACTGATTCTTAAAATGTTTTTATGCCTCTATAATTTTCCTTATAATGATGAAAATATGTTTCTCCATAGAATAATCACATTTCATAATTCAAACACAGCTTTAAAGAATTCTAGTTATGTGGTTATTTAATCTTAAAGAAGATCACATTATGGCCTATATCACCGATAAGATGATAGTAACGTATAGACTTGATATTGTCATTGATCATTGCTGAAATCCCCCCCAAAAATAGGACTTGCATCTTGAGGGTACCATATTTTCTAAGTTTCTTGACCCCAATATCTGCTTTTGATATATGATACCTGTATTTTGCTATCATATGTAATACATATAATCTAGATAATATGATTTTTGTGTCAAATATTCCTATATAATATATAGCCCCATGCTTGGAAAAAAATCACTGAATAAATAGCAAATATTGTTGTGCTTTCTATAATTTATTGAAAATAATGTTTTGGTAATTTCTTATAACTCTCTTATAGAGACTATTTTCTCAGAATATTTGACCCTGAGGAACAGAACATGTAAAACCATGTTTGACATTTGTCCTGTGTAAGTATATTGATATTGGCTCTATAAAAATTATTTCAAAATAGAATGATTTGAAACCATGATTGTCTTTATATAGCCACTTACTTGTGGGACTCAACTTCTTTAAGAGTTGAGTGTGTGCTTCCTTTGTTGTGTGTTGTTTCAGAAGAAGTCACCTGGTGCTCAGCTGGTAGACAGGATGGCTACTCTTCAGGTAAAGATGGCTTCACTCACATGCCAGTGCTTTGGTAGGGGTGTTGGAGGCTGGTCTTAGCTGATGTGTTTATGTGAGTGCCTTTGGTAGACTTCTTCAGTATGACTGTCAGAAGAAGTCAACCTTCTTACTTACATGATGACTGAGAACTCTAGTAGTAAGTATTCCAGTAAAAAAGACAGAAATTGTATGGTCTTTGCTATGGCTTGGATATAAAATATCTTCCAGGAAACCTCATGTGCTGGCAATGCAGCCAGGTTCCAAGGTGGGACATAGGGACATTGCCTTGGAGACTGTATCTGGCCCTGGCCCCTTCCTGTCTGTCTCCTTCCCACCTCCTTGAGCTGATAGCAAAAGCAGTTTTTCCTCCTCCAACATGCTCTAAAGACTGATGGTTAAATGGGTTTTGCCTTGGAGCACACCAACCATGTGCTGAGAACTTTGAAAGCTCTAAAACCATGAGTCAACTAACCCTTCTTCCACTAAGTTGGCTCATCAGGTGTTTTGGTTACAGCCACAAAAAAAGTTAACTAAAACAGTCTTTTAAAACCTTGAAATTCTCACAACACAGTTTCATTGTATTCTATTGGTTGATATGGTGACAAGCTCATCCAGATTCAAGGTGAGGGAGGATTCTATGGGAGGAGTATTAAACAATTTATAACTATGGTTTGACACATATCTACATTCTGGGGGACACTGCTCTGTCTGATAAAATATTTATGGCTGATAAATCAGAATTTCAATTGAACCAGAATGTATGTATTGTCTATAGTGGAAATATAAAGTAAAACTCTTTATTATTTCAAGTGTTCAGTTTGTGATTTCAAAGCACAACTTAAAGACTTCATGATATATTCATGTCTGTCCTATAATATTTTATATGAAAATGTTTCAAAGTATTATATTAAAATATACATTAAAGCTCTGGCATTATGAGCAAGGTGTCTAATCCATCTAGCTTTATAGTGGTTTGTATGTTATATGAAATAATATATTACATATAGGGATCAATATTTCTATGACATCAGAGGTTTGTTTAGTCTTATCATAACAGGGATAATAATAATAATAATAATAATAATAATAATAATAATAATAATAATAATAATGATGTGGCACATGATTAGGAGTCAAAAAATGTCAAACTACTTTTTTTGAGAATAGTGAGGTTGAAAATGTTTTATCACATAAATTTCAAAAAGTAGAGTAAAAGGCATCAAAGTAGTAATTTTATTTATAGTATATGTAAACTTTCTGAGTTAGATCCCCATTCTGCATTTTCAATCTAAATTAAATCCATGAATGCAGAACCTGTGTATATGAAAAGCTAACTGTATATACTTAAGGGCCTCATTATAACTCAATTACAAACTACATATATGAAGGTGGACCCATGAGATTATATTGCTTAGTGATGTCATAGCCATTTCTGTGTAAGTAAACTCTGTGATGTTGGCAGAATGA
>PVLC010030733.1:0-19295 GCA_004027655.1 Graphiurus murinus
GGGCATAGGACCAACACTTGAACACATAGGCACAGGTAAAAACTTTCTCAGCAGGACCCCCAAAGCACAAGCAACCCTTAGGAAGATCAATCCATGGGATTGCATGAAACTGAAGAGCTTCTGCAAAGCAAAGGAAACTGTCAAGAACCTCAACAGAGAACCTACAGAGTGGGAGAAAATTTTTGCCAGTTACACTTCAATATTAACTCTTTACATTCGTGTGTGTGTGTGTGTGTGTGTGTGTGAGAGAGAGAGAGAGAGAGAGAGAGAGAGAGAGAGAGAGAGAGATTCGGGATTGAACTCATAGGCAATTTAATGCCAAGCTACACCCCTAGTCCTTTTTATTTTGAAACAGTGTCTCACTAGGTTTATGAGAGGCTTGCTAAATTGCTAAAGCTGGTCTTCAACCTGGGATCCTCCTGTCTCAGCTTCCCAAGTACTAGGGTTATGGGCATGAACCACCACTCCTGGCTGCATATTAGGCTGAAATCAGCAGGTCTCAGAAAGTTAAAGGTCAAATTTTTTTCTCTCCTATGTGGAACCTAGAAAGAAAAATAGGAAATGAAAGGGACTTTAGATAATTGAGGAGAGTGACTAATAGAATAGTGGAGGGAGATAAGGAAGGGAGGTGTGGACAGAAAAAAGAGGACCTGGTGAATCAAACAGTTCAAATTTGCTATGTCCTTGTATGAAGGTGTTACTACTCATTTCACAATTATGTATGGGGAGAGATAGGTGGCAGGGTGGGACCAAAAGGGAGACACACCAAGACCTGTGTGCATGTTTGTTTATATGACTTAGAACTTCACATTATACAATAATATTAAAAATTAAATCTTTATTCACTTTCTATTTTGGTATCCTTCTGTAATCTATTAGATTTTGGTCAGTTAAACATGTTGCAGCTAGTACTAAAAAAATTAAAGAAACTAAAGAATTGCTCAGGAAAACAAAATAACTCAGAAATGAAAAGTGTCACAGAAGGCAGCCTAAACTTTTTTTAGAATTCCAAATAATTTATTTAGAAACTGCCCCCTCAAGTAGGTAGAGAATAACATCTCCCCACCCTTACATTTGGATTGCTCATAGGTACCTTCTTTCTAAAGAATATAGTATGTAAAAAGGGACTTTATCCTGGAGAAACATGATAAACACTATATTAATAGATAAACTTAACATCAAGAGTAATGTCTTGTTGATAAAAGTTATCTTTTTGATGAGATGGGAATATCATTTTATTTCTGTGATCTTCCACTCTAAAAAACATATCTCATTTTTTGATTGGATTAATTGCTTTCTTAGCTGTGATTTTCTTGAGTTCTTTATATATCCTAGATATTAGATCTAGACACTTCACAAAAGAAGAAATACAAATGGCCAATAAATGTATGAGGAAATGCTCCACATCATTAGCAATCAGAGAGGTGCAAATCAAAACTACCTTGAGATTTCACCTAACTCCAATCAGAATGGCAATCATAAAAAACAGGAACAACAACAACTGCTGGCGAGGGTGTGGAGAAGTGGGAACCCTAATACATTGTTGGTGGGATTGCAAACTAGTGCAACAATTTTGGAAAACAGTATGGAGGATCCTCAGACCCATGGGAATGAACCTACCATATGATCCAGCAATACCACTTCTGGGTATCTACCCAAAAGAATGGAAACCAAACTATCAGACTGGCGCATGTGTATCTATGTTTATAGCGGCACAATTCACAATAGCCAAACTATGGAAGCGGCCAAGATGTCCATCAACAGATGAATGGATTACAAAACTGTGGTATATGTACACAATGGAATTTTACTCAGCTATAAAAAAGAACAAAATCATATTATTTGCAGGGAAATGGATGCAACTGGAAAACATTATGTTAAGTGAGATTAGTCAGTCACAAAGAGTAAAGAAGCATATGTTCTCCCTAATATGCGTATGCTAGGGAGAAGATGGGGCATAGAGGGTCTCCAGATGAAAAAGGAGAGACCCTTGATAAGCAAAGAAGTTGATTTAACCAAAGGGAATAGACGAGGGGGCACTCTAATGTATATCAAGGTTACTCACTAAACTGAACTTGAGAGGGAGGGAGGGCGAGGGAATGGGGTGGGAATTTGGGGAAGGGGTCAAATGAGAAATGTGGGCACACATGTCGTTATCAATTTGTACCTAACAAAGATATATGCTTACAATGCATGAATAAAAACAAAACAAACACATATCAGCCGAATCACAAAAAAAAAATCATCCCTTTATATACTAGGGATATTCTAAAAATTGGTCAGTACTCCCCAAATCTTTTAATGTCATTAAAAATAAGAAAAGTCTAAGAAATTGTCACAGTCTCCAAGATCCTAAGGAAATATGATAAGTACATATAATGTGCTATCATAGTGAAATCTCAAAACAGTAAAAAAAAAAGATTATAGATAAGAACAAAGGAAATCTGAATAAAGATTAAATTTTATCTAATGATATCATAATAGTATAGATTCAATAGTTGTGACAAATGAACCATACAAGATGTTAACAATAGAGGGAGTTGGCTACAGGATATGAAGGTACTTATCATATTTGTAATTATCTTATTTTAATTCTTTTTAACACTTCTATTGGGGCATTGTAATTAGACATCATAGCAAGATTCAAATTGACACAAATTTCCTATTTTATTTTATTTTATTTTGAAATAGGCTTTTGCTAGGTTGATCAGTCTTACTAATTGCTGAAGCTGGCCTTGAACCTACAATCCTCCTGTCCCAGCCTCCCAAGTACTGGGATTACAGGCATGCACCATCATGTCCAGTGACACAAACATTTAATGCTACTAATATTTTCTCCTAACCTGCCAACTGTCTATTACTCTTGTCTACAATGACTTGAATAAACAGAAATCTAGATGTAACAGCTGCTTTGATAAAGGCAGTTGTAGTGGAGGCGAAGTGAAGTATACAGGCAGTCTTGGGAAATAATGAATTTGAGGGTAAATTGGATGTGGGATACAAAGATAGCAGGACATTGGGAATAGATCCTAAATTGTTTTACTTCAGGAATGAAGTACTTCTGGAAGCTCATAGTCTTTGTTATGACTGTAAATAGTATCCTATTTTCTATTTCAATTTCTAATACTTATTGCTGTTGCAAATGTTCCTACTCATTTATACATATTGATGGTTATATTCTATGTCCTTTTTTTTGGCAATGTTAAGGTCAAACCCAGCATCTTGTGCATGCTAGGCAAGTGCTTTACCACTGAGCTACCAACCCATCCTGTCACCAATGTCTTAATAGTTTTTTTTGATGATTATTTTTATTTGTAAATAATCAATTAATTACAAATACTGGATATTTATCTTCTTCCTGTTATTCACACATTTTTCCTTTGTATTTAATTGGACAGAATATCCAGTACTATATTTAACAGTACAAGTATAGTAGCATTTTTGTTAAATTTCTAATATTTAAAGTCAACTTCCAAAAACTTCTTTATTAAATGTAACATCTGTATTGATTTGGGTTTACTAATTTGTTTGCTTTACTTTGCATTTGGGTATGCATGTAAACAGTGGTTTCATATGATTATAGTCTTCTTTAGCTCCTAGCTTTAAAAAGTTGATTTTAAATCTTAAATGGATATTGAACATTATCAAAAGCCTCTTCAGTATATATCAAGATGATTATATGATATTTTTCCTGTAGTGTATTAGCACAATAAATTATGCTATTATAATTTTTGACATTGATTGTATTTGAATTACTGAGATAAATCCTTTTTGATTCATAATTGTCTAATTAAAATGTGTTTCTGAATTTTAATAATTAACATACAGAAATGTTTAACATATTCTCAAAAGAGAAATTGATTTATACATTCCTTTTTTCATAGTGTCTTCATCTAGTTTTGATACTGTGCTGAACATTTTTAAATTTTTCCTTGAAGATGCATTCTCTATTCTCCCTGCTCTTTATCACATTAGGTGACTGAATGGATTTCTTCAGTGGGCATCTTTGTTCGTGGCTTCTGGTAGAGCTCAATGATCTTCTGGCAGGAGTTCCTTTCTGTTCCATTGCAAAGTCTGATGTATCCTTCTACCAAAGTTACCAGGTTCAATCTGGATTTTGCCAATAGTTTCCTCAAATTGCCCTGTAAACCAAAGAATGGGATTAGCTTCTTCTGTTGTAAGTCTGTGTATGAAACTACTCAAATTTGGTTTATTAAATCTAGCCCACACCACTGTAAAATGTCCCTCAATAAAATCCCATTAGTTCCCCAGTACGTGTGTGAGCTTCTTCCTGCTGGGTCCCTGTCTTCTACACTATCAAATTGCTTCAATTCAAACTTGAGTTGTGCATTGTTTTCTTCTATAAGAAATAAATTGTGGCCGGGCGTGGTGGCGCACGCTTGTAATCCCTTGTAATCCCAGCATTCAGGAGGCTGAGATGGGACGGGAAGATCCGGGTTCGCGGCCAGCCTCAGCTACCTAGTGAGGCACTCCGCAACTTAGTGAGACTTGGTTTCAAAATAAAGAATAAAAAATAGGGCTGGGGGTATAGCTCGGAGGTAGAACCCCCCCTGAGTTCAATCCCCAGTACCGCAAAAAAAAAAAAAAAAAAAGAAATTGTGTAAAATAGACACAGATTCCCTAACAGTTTGGTAGAACTCAATTATAAAAACATTTTTTAGAGACAAAAATTAAATAGTAGCTATTAATCTGTACAAATTTGGGAGTAGTGTATTTCAATAATATCCATTTCATAGGATTTCAAATGAGTGGCATTTAACAGCTCATAATATTCTTATATAACTTTGCATATCTTTCATGCCTGAAGCTATTTTCTCTTTTGCCTAATATTTTGTTTTCTTATGTTCTCACTTTCTTGACAAGTTTGCAGAAAATATTTGATGATGTCTTTTCAAATAAGCTTTTGCTTTTGAAAAGCAACTTTTAACTTATCTTTTGGCTTTCTCTGTCATTAGGTTCATCCATGACCTTTACAGTATTACTCTCAGTCTACACATGGTAAAATAGATAATTGCATGTAAATTGTAAGAATTTGGAATACAAAGTAAAGAGATAAGGTTTCATGTGGGTTTTTTTTTTGGGGGGGGGATAGTCTTATTCTTTCTAAAATGCTCAGGACACTTATCTCAGCATTGCTACTATAGATGTTACAGAGAGATTGATTTTCATCTTTGCATTTTATAATCTTGATTTTAGAGTGTCTGAGTTAACTGGTAACATGCAGATGAGTAGAGGCATTTAATTAATTTCAAAAATCCAGTAAGAACATTGTCAAGGCAACCTGCAAAGTACAAATTTGATCACTAATTCTGTTATATTCTCCCCTTATTCACTTCTTTAGATTTTTTTTTTTTACTCATCTGTCTCCTTGACACTTCCACCATAATAACAGACTCTGGCTATATGGGATTATGCTGAGACTGAGTAGCCACATGAATTCAGCATATTTTTTTTTCAAACCTGATGAAACACCAAACTGCAAGGTTTTCCCAGTGGCTACCAAAGCAGCCAGTTAGTAATACCTATTTACTTGAAAGGAGTTAAAATGAAATTTGTCTAATGGGACAAAGTAAGGGAGAGAGCCATCTGATCAATTTGTTTCCCTTCTTCCTTCCAGTAGAATGTCTATGGCGTGACTATTATTATTTTTTTTTCGGTACTGGGGATTGAACTCAGGGGCATTCTACCCCCGAGCTATACCCCCAGCCCTATGTTTTTTTTTCTTTATTTTGAAACCAAGTCTCACTAAGTTGCGGAGTGCCTCACTAGGTAGCTGAGGCTGGTCGCGAACCCGGATCCTCTGGTCTCAGCCTCCCGAATGCTGGGATTACAAGCATGCGCCACCATGCCCGGCTGGCATGATTATTTTTATGTATCTTGTTTAGAGAGTCTTCCTAGGAGGAGCCTGCTGAATCACTTTCTGTGATTTCTCGGTTTTCAAGCATAGTAATATATACTCTTCTTTATCTCTGCAATCTGACCTGTTCTTTTCCCTTCTCTTTCACTCTCACTGGCCTGAGACTAAATTTCTCATGTAAACTTTGTCCCTTAAGCGTTTTTTTCTTAAGGCTCTTCTTTAGGGAACTCAAGCAAGACAGAGACTATATCAATCATTCAGTATCCAACAGTAAGAAGTCCAATGTGAAAGAGGATCTACTGTCTGCTTGAAGAGGGAAAATTAATTCCTTTCCCTCCCCTCCCCTCCCTTCCCCTCCCCTTTCCTTCCCTTCCCTTTCCTTTCCTTTCTTGTGGTACTGGGGATTGAACCCAGGGGTGTTCTACCTCCAAACTATACCCTCAGCCCTATCTTCTATTTTTATTTTGAAACAGGGTCTGGCTAAGTTGCTGAAGTTGGTTATAAACCTGTGATCCTCCTGTCTCAGCTTCCCAATTACTGGGATTATAGGCATACATCACCACATCCAGCTGAGAATTATTTTTAATGAAAAAAAATAAATTAAGACATCACTGATTTTGAGGTGCTTTCCCCCTTTTCCAACTCAAGCAATATGGGAAAGAGCAAGCAATATTTTGGGGTAAATCTGAGCCTAATGGTCTAAGTTATCTCACCTAGAATAACATCCCTATAACGAAGGAATTCACCCAGGTCCCCGACCAGGTCTACAACTTCCAAACAATTCAACAATGATTGCCTTGGAGCTTTTTTCTGCTTTCTTGGAAAAACCTCCCTCCCTGCTCTCATTTCCACAGAATTACAGTATTCTAGGTAAATTCAGTTTCCTGAAGGTAACTCTATGTGTTATCTTTTTCTGAGTCTAGTATTTTGGGGGTATGAATCTGGAATAATATAAGTTCCAAGGATTTATATGAGAAGGAAAATTTGCTTCTATTAGAAGCACAATAAATAGAAGTCCTATGAAAATAAAAAGTACAAACTGATAAAAAAAAATAGTGATTTTGAAATGAAATTAAATAGCCCTGCTCAGAGAATATCTCTGAATTAACTCATGTCCAAATATAATACAGATAGAAGTTACAAACAATGATACCACTAAACTAGGTTGTATTTAAATGTCTAAGGGATATGTTAGGGACATATTTTTAAGGTAAATCCACTTGAATAAAGATACTAAATTTTGGAAATCTCTTTTATCTACCAAAAGAGAAATAAGTATATAATCTATGTATTATATGGATTGAGTACCTAATAAGTAGTTTTCAATTAATGAAAAAGAGCTAATATTAAGCATAATCAATTTTACAAAAAACTATTTAGAATTGGGAAATATTCATTTGCTATTATTTTTCTCTTAGGGAGTTTTATTTTTCAAGTCTTCAAAAATGAGAAGTATTTTCTTATGCTAGCATGTCAATTTTGAAAAAGATGAGAACAAAATTCTCTTACAGTGAATGAGATACTACATGATGACAAAATGGCATTTATTTGAGGAAACTAATTTTTTTTGAGTGATGGAAGCTTATTTGGAATTCCAGAAACTAATTTTATTAGAGGATTGAAGATTCAGGAAAGGGTGATAAAAAGTAGCTACAAAGAAATCTATCATGAATTTCCGATAAGACAAATTTAACTGGAATTTATTTACATTAAAATAAATGAATGTAAGCTCAATAATGGGAGGATATGAAAAAAATCTAGTCAGAGGGTTATTTAGATGAAACAAAGAAGTATGCTGCAGTCATCACTCTAACCTATGATGAAAAATAAAATAACTAGCCTACTTGTAATGAAAGATGGATATCACTGACAAGCTAGAAAGAAAAATGAAAGAGTGGTGTTTTACGAATTCAAATTTGATAGATATAGGAAATTGACAAACTAAAAAGTGTTATAGCCATAATATTAATTCCCACAACACTCTATTATGATGATGATGATGATGATGATGATGATGATGATGATGATGATGAAGCTACCAAGTGCTGATCTCTGTGTGAAATGCTGGGAATAGAAAAATGAGATGATTTTGTAGAGCTCTCATTCTTGCCACTCTATTTGTATGAGAAAAAAATGCAATTTGATAAGCATGGGTAAATTGTTTTAACAGCTTAAGGGAGAACCATTGATTTTTTTTCTGAAAGAGTTGCCAAAATTCTCACTGAGAAAGTGTGGCTACACAGTAGTAATGTTCACGAGTTATTGCTTATTGACCAGGTGGAGAGAAATGCCGGTGAGTCGCATGTGATGAAGGATGACTATAGGTGAATACATTACAGATAGAGGAAAAAACAGGACTAAAACAAATACTAACCATTTTAAAGCCAGATTCTCCCACCATTAGTTTCACAATAGTCATAGTTAGCAAACAGCCAACAAGGAAAGGGAGCACATAAGAGTGACTTATCATTGCTTCTCTATAGTTTTATCTTCATCATGGTCTTATCATGATACCAAAGGTTATACAAAGAATTTTTAAATATCTTGGCATTGGTTGTGATATGTCCTTCTACTTATGTGCTCTGGCTTAATTTAAAAGTAGATTTGTCCATTTTCTAATACTTCACAATTTTCCTCTTTCCATTTTTATGAGAGAGGGAGAGAAAGCATGTGTTTGTTGGGTAGCTGCTTTCTGATCAGTGGATGCACAAAGAGACCAAGTTTGAGAAATGAAAAATTTATCTTTTTATATGTCACCTTTAAGATGTTTCTTTACCCCTAAGATAACCTATAGCATGTCCTGACATAAACTCTTATTAATAATTTATATTCAAAGCATTCTTCCTCCCAAGCATCATTTGAATTCTAAAGAAAGCTAGAATAAAAAATTCTCTCTAAAATAATATTTCAGCCTCCATAGAACATGAGAGGGAAAAACATTTGGGAAAAGGAGCAAGTCCTCACCATATTCCATTCTACACCATGTTGGTGGACATTTATTTTTCCTTATGCAGTGCAAACTTTAAATACAGAGTCTAATTTATAATTAATCTTCAATTCATTGAATTTGTCACATTACTTTTTTTTTTTTTTTTGCTGTACTGGGGATTGAACTCAGGGGCATTCTATCTCCAAAATACCTCTCCAGTCCTATTTTTTTATTCTACATTTTGAAACAAGGTCTCACTAAGTTGCAGAGGGTCTCACTAAATAGCTGAGGCTGGCAGCGAACCTGCCTCTGATTCAGCCTCCCAAGTACTGGAATTACAAGCGTGTGCCACCATGCCTGGCTACATTACTATATTTAAAAGAGTAATAACGTATTTTAATTAATCAAGAATTTTCTTCTTAAAAAGCATTTTTACCTGCCAAATATTGCTAAAACCTTAGTATAGTCCCTGGTGTTGTTTTGGTGATTACCCCCATTTCAAAGATGGAGCAATTGAGGTTTTGTGGGGAATAAAGTGATTTGCTTCAGATGATACAGCTAGTTGGGGACATGTCCTGCACTTATATCAAGCATTCTGTCTCTCAGTGGACTGTTTTCTTTCTCTACCCCTACACTACTCTGATCCTTGTTCCTCTACATGGTTCTTGTCTGCAATTGCAAGAGCCCATCCACAAATAAATAATTCCATGTGAGGGGGTCCACAAATACAAATGCTTTGTACCTCATCTGTTTCATATGCAAGAAGTTCAAGCTCTGTAACTTGAGAGAAGGTTCTAGAAGAAATCTTGGATAATTACATAGATCAGAGCAGGGCAGAAAAGAGTTGAGACTCTAATTAATCATGGTCAACCCAAGGTGAAAACAGGTCTTAATGAAACAGATCTTGTGTCCTTCTACTTGTAGCCCATGTACTTGCTGCCTTCAGGTTCCCACGCCATCACAGGGACAACTGTCCATGCTCTATAGTGCCCACCTCATCTTGGCCCTGCAATGCTCTCTGCTGCCTATGTGACTTAAATATTCATTTCCCCAGATTAGAAGGAGGGCAAACAGTGTTGTATCTACTCAGTGATTTGTGTTAGAAGAGAAATTGGGAAGTTTTTTACCCACACAATGAATTTCATATTATGTACATGGAAGTAAAAAAGAAGATGGTGCAATGAAAGCAACCAAGAGAGAAAAGAGTCCTTTCAGCTTCCCTCAAATTATTTAACAAAGATAACCACATATTCTGAAAACACACAGGGCTACTCTTCTAGCATTGCTGAATGACTGTTACTTAAGAGTCTTATTCTTTTGTTCTTCTGGATTTTATTTTTTTTATAATCTATGCTGTACAGTGAATCTATAAGCAATGATAACTTAAGATGTAAAGATTAGTACATTGACTGGAAAGTTCTAACAAAAGGGGTTAATGATTAAACTTAGTACCACAGTAGTAAGGAGGTTCATTTTGGAAATAGCCTCATTCAAGTGTCATACTGTGACTGGTGACATTTGCACTTCAATTGTTCACCTGTAAATGAGGGTAAAAATTCTTGACTTGGAAAAATGAAGCTAAATAATGAATGAATACTATTATTATTTTCAGTTGGCTCTCTTTCCCTCTCTCCCTCTCTTTCTCCCTCTCCCTCTCCCTTTCCCTCTCTCCCTCTCCCTCTCCCTCTCTCTCCCTCTCTCCCTTTCTCCCTCTTTAGGGACAGAATCTCAGCTATATTTCCTGGTTGGTCTTCAATTCCTGGGCTCAATCTATCATTCTGCTTCAGCCTCTCAAGTATTGGGATCACAGGCATGTGCCTAAAGTTACTGTGGACAGCTTTATAGAACAAAATCTAATTGACTTAATGCATACTGAACAATTTCTTGTTAGTAGAAGAGTGGACATATGTCAGTTACTGTGATAATGCAGTAATGTTGAGTCGGGGCTAAAAAATTAAGTAGATAAATCAATCTCTGAATAGGGAATCCTGGGACAATTAGGATCAACTGTAAAATACTGTAGTATTAGTTTATAATCTGTCATGGAAAAGAACCAGCTTCATACCTCAAAATCTTCATACCTTGGGCAAGTGACTTCTTTTTTGTCTCAATTTTGTCACTTGTGAAATTAACACAATAGTAGCTATAATCTCTTGGATTTGTGATGAATATTAAATGAAAAACTGCATGTAAAGTGTGTTTACCTGGTATATGTTAAATGATCAAAAATAAATTACTAATTGAAAGAGGACAATTAACTCTAACTGAAGTAAAATTTTCTTGCTAACATCTCTCAAAATACTGGAAGAGGGAGGAATATTTGAAAAATTTGCTATTTCCTCTTTTTTCCTGTGTATGGGCAAAACAGATTTTAGTGGCAGAGATAAAGTGCTACATCATAATATAAAAATGATTTTTGGTGAAGTATGATAAATCCATAGCATAATTTTGAAGGCTAGAGTATGCTGGTGCTAAGTTTTAAATGGGGCCTTGTGTTAGAATTTCAATTAATGAAAATGAAATAGAAAGTTGAACTATTTGTACTAATTTCATTTGCCTAGATTAAGTTAGGAAAGAATGAGTTCATGTCTCTAAGGATCTGATCTCAATGCTGAAAGGTAAATGCACAGAAACAGTGTCACGTGTCCTGAAACTTCATCTCTCTTTTTTAATGCACTTTAAATGGCTTCTATTTTTAATAAACCTTAGCTTTTGCTGAAAATCCTAATAAGGCATTTTCAGACTTAACCATCCAGCTGTATAAAATCTGTGATACCAAAAAAGAAAGAGAAAATCCACATTTTTTGGTATCAACCCAAGAATTCTGTTCAAGAACAGTGTCTCCTTAATTCGCTGAGATGTTATTTGAATTATGCCTTCTTTAGGATACATTCAATATTCAAAATTCCTTCAGATAGTGCAAAATGGAATAATGAGTGAGGAAAAGTTATTAAACCAGAAAGCGAGCAAATGAGTGGGAGGTTTTTTTCTCATGTGCTACATTGTGATTATCAAATGCTAGGTAGAGGTGGCATGAGACATTTTGAGTTGAATAAACACTAATAAGCAATATGTGTGCTGCACTGCAGGTACTTTGTCAGTTTTTAATTGAAATATTAACCAAAATGAATTAGAGAAAAATATACTCAATAGCTGTGGTTCATAAAAATTCCTGCTTGAATGGGGATCTTAAAACAAAGCAATCAATCAAAAATTAAAGATCTGTTTCCACAAAGGAATACATAATACACATAATCTTTTAACCATGTGTGGATTTAAGAATGCATTGGAGGTATGTGTATTAATCATTAATCTCTTCTTTGAAGAGATGGAGAAAAGTTACTCTTAAATTAAATACAATTCCTGGGTATCTTTCCAAAGAATTTGAAGTCAGAATATTATAGTGATACATGCATGTCCATGTTTATAGCAGCACAGTTCACAAGAGTCAAATTATGGAACCAGCCTAGGTGTCTGTCAACAGATGAATGGGATGAAACTGTGGTATATACACACAATGGAATTTTCCTCACCCATAAAGATGAATGAAATTATGTCATTTGCAGGAAAATGGATATAACTAGAGAATATTATGCTAAGTGAATTAACCAGTCTCTGAAAGTGAAGGTCATATATATATTTTCTCTCCTAAACAAGGAGAGATACCAGTAGAATAGAGGAAGGGAAATTGAGGAGGAAGTAGGAAGAAGTTTCCTTCACATGATGAAGGAAATGGTTTAAATAATGCTCTGTACATATATGAAGTTATAAATTTCAATCTCAGTTATATGTACAAAGAGGGCAAGGGAGTGGAATGAGATCGGAGGGAAAAACATCAAGTGCTGTGTGCATCTACTTTCTAACACTCTGAACCTCAATATGACGTCTAATTACAATGTACCAATAAAAGTATATAAAAATTGTATACAACTCATTTTTTCCACAGGTGAAACGTTTGAAAATAATCAATAATTTAAGCAATTTTTAGAGAAGTCAAAGTATACATTTATGTTTCTGTAGATTTTTTGGAGTTTCACTCCCCCTACTGTCTTTCATAGAACATTAACTGAAAATACTACTTAGAAAAAAGAAAATTCTAACCTTATTTAGCCCTTTTATACTAATAGAACTTTGTGTGAATTTTTAGTAAACCAATATACACACTGCAGAGATGTTACCAGTGCAAAGTCTGTCGATTCACTGATTTCAATTAGAAGGGCAAGGAGAGGGAGAACTGGAATGCAAATCAGTTATAAGAGTAAGAAATAAGACATCATTCTACTCTGTGGTATTTGATGAGTGCTATTTGGATAAATGATCCTCTTCTTCCATAAGCCCATGGTCTATAGTAAAGGCATGTTATTACTGAGGTCAACAAGTGTCCTATATTGCCACAACCTCTCTTTTTGCATATTTCACAGTTCATTAGTAGACGTATCATGGGGATTCATCTCAGTCACATTACAAAAACATTCAAAGACTGGGAGAGAATTATGTTTCAAGGATCCATTGGTCACATCACTTGGTTTTAATAGAAATAGATGATTACGGCTGATAATGCCGTCTAGCACACTGTGATCCAGAGTTTCAATCTGACACCCTTTGGTGCTTATCTTTGGCATCATCCAGAAACTGCTTCTGATGCCAAGCGTGGTCATGCAGAGAATGTAAATATAAAGAGCCATTTTCATTTATAACAAACAGACCCAGCTGGGAACACAGCTGTTAAATGCGAAGGGAAAGCAAAATTTCCTGCTACCTGGGAAGGTCTAATTATAAAACCACCCAGACAAGCTTTCAAAATCCATAAGTGAACTAGTCTGCCATCGAGGTGGGTTTAACTTAAAGAAAGAAAAATAGGCAAAATTATCCAACTCACATATTACAGAAAAAAGGAGTATTTCACAAACTCCTAAAACTTTCATGTCATAATTGAAGCTGCTTTTGATTTTAACATAGTTTCTTGGTTTCATTACAAGCACACTTAAATTCTAACATTTGGAATAATCCAGACCAGAATAAAATAAAAAGGTGAATTGTAGTATTTTGTGTACTTCTAGACTAATGTTCCTCATTAAAGAAAAAGAAGAGATCAGCAAGTATAGTATGTGAAAACAAAATACAGAAATTTGGATATAACAAAGTTCCTTTCTAGTCAAACGAGATAAATATATTTACATAAAAAGTCACTGTTGAGGCCGGGCATGGTGGCGCACACTTGTAATCCCAGCATTCGGGAGGCTGAGACCGGAGGATCCAGGTTCGCGGCCAGCCTCAGCTACCTAGTGAGGCACTCCTCAACTTAGTGAGATTCGGTTTCAAAATAAATAATAAAAAATAGGGCTGGGGGTGTAGCTCGGAGGTAGAATGCCCCTGAGTTCAATCCCCAGTACCGCAAAAAAAAAAAAAAAAAAAAGGCACTGTGGCATTCCCCAATATTTTAGCAAATTATGACATAAGATTTTATTTTCATTGTGGCCTGTTGTTTAAATCCTTTAAAACAAACAAACAAACAACAACAAAAACTTGAACTATAGCCAGGCGTGATGGCATCTTCCTGTAATCCTAGTACTTGGAGACTGAAACAGGAAGATCACAGATTCAAGGCCTGCCTCAGAAATTTAGTGAGATCCTATTTTAGGTTGTGTGTGTGTGTGTGTGTGTGTGTGTGTGTGTGTGTGTGTGTGTGTTACTGGAAATTGAACTCAGAGACATTCAACCCCTGAACTACACCCCCAGTCCCTTTTTTTAAATTTTTATTTTGAAACAGAGTCTCACTAGGTTGCTGAGAGTCTGGCTAAGTTACTGAGGCTAGTCTTGAACCTGTGATCCACCTGTCTCAGCTTTCCAAGGACTAGGATTACAAGTGTGCACCACCACACCTGGAAAAATTTTTTTAAAAATTAAAAAGAGTTGAGGGTGTAGCTCTGTGGCATAATGCTTTGGTATTAGTTCAAACTCCAGTAAAGTACACACCCACACACACTACCTGAACTTGTAAAGTAATCCTTGATCTCCATGATTTGACCCAATGTCTTAGCTGCCCTTTATCTATTCGTGTTTATCAGGGACCTCCCTATATGCTAATCCTGCATTCTACAGATTACAGAAGGGTCCAAAGTAAGAAAGAACTGCATAGTATTTCATTCCCCTGACCTACTGCACATCTCCTTTGAATAGTCTTATTAACACTTTAAATCACATCCAGTATTCATAAAAGAGACATATATTTTAAGCATTTTTGCAGATCCAAAAGGGCTCGCTGTCTTATTCTCTGAGTACAATATCAGTACATCGCAGGGTAGATATTTTACAGATACTAATTAGATTTGGCCTTGGAATCACTTCATTTTATAATTTATCCCATTCGAGGTCATCCATGAAGATTCAACTAACCTGTAACTAAGCCCTTATAGCAACTGTGATGACTAAACTTGAAAAGGCAGTATTTAAGAGCATAAATTGAATTTGGAGTTCTAATTCTTAATTTACATTATTTCCTTTCTGCTCATCTAAATCTTGTTTTCTTTGCAGTGGGAAAAAATGATTTCATATTATTACTAAACTCTTACAAGTTATTTTAATAAAAATGTACTTTATATAAGATTTGGTCTGGATTTTACCCAACAAATATCGGAAAAATGGAATAATTCAAAGAAACAACATTATAGAAATCAGACTTGTGTGGCTTTTCCTTCAGTTATAGTATAGTGTCACAATCTCCTCCATAATTATTTTCTTTTTTGACCTCATATTTATATTTAAACTGGATACCTTTCCAGTTGAGGACATAACCTATGGTTAAAGAACTCCATCAGCTTCATAACAATGATGAGTACTCAAATACCTCCTCCAAAAGTATGATAGTGAAACATATTTTCAAAAGATCCAAAAAGTGAAAGTAAATGTCCTTCAAAGGAACTTCCTCAAGGAAAAAAATATGAGCAAGAGAAGGAGGAAGAGGAGGCAATAGTGTTGGTGATGATTAGAATTTCTGAAGTGCTTATTGTCTCTAGCACTATTCTAGACTACATATTTTCTTTTTTCTTCGCAATCCTCACAACAGTCTTAATGAGGTATGATTTTCCAAGTATGGTAATTGGGGGGCATTACAATTGAATGTACCTACCAAATTTACCTAATTAATTTTCTATTAGGTTGTCTTTCTGGAATGATTTATTCTTTGATACTTGCTCAAGATGAGGAGTCTATAAAACAGGGAGTATTAACTTCAGAATTTTATAGTGAGAAGCTAGGCATGGTAGTGCACACCTGTAATACCAGTCCTGGGAAGGCTGAGACAGGAGGATCACAATTTTGAGGCTAGTCTTCTCAGCAACTTAGTGGGGCCCTCAGCAACTCAGTGAGGAGAGTTTCAAAATAAAAAATAGGGTAGGGGTGTGGCTCTAGGGTATAATTGCCCTGAGTTCAATCTCCTGCACCCCCCCCCCAAATCCTATGTATGGTGAGGAAAGAGCTTGAGTGTGTTAGTGAATATAGTAGCATGTTGTACACAGTAGTGTGAGTGCATGCATAGGCTTTTCTCACAATTGCACTCATAGCTTTTATGAGAGCTACAAAGAGACCTCGGAATACTAAAACACCACCCGCAGGTAAGAGTTAAAGAACCAGAGTTCTAAAGGTACATCAATGAAAATAGAGGAGTGAGTTTATTTGAAAAGTAGCCTTTTCATAAAACCAGTAGAATAACTTTACAACTTTACAAAACTTTGCAAGCTCACCAAAGGCTTGGAGTAATCCAGAGAATGAGTGAACATTTAGTGAACAAAAGCAGCTGAATCTCAGGAAAAACAAAGAGTCTTGTGCTATTTTTACTTAACCTTAATCCCAACTCTTCCCCTCACTCTCCAGCATTGCAGAAGCCTTAAAAACAACAGCCTGCATTCCCAACAGCCCACATTCCCAGAACCAGATGGAGCAGAACAGGGATGAAACTCTTTCAAATCCCATTCCCAAAAAGGAATCATTATTTCCCCACCTGGTGGTTCCCTGGAAGACTCCACTGGAAAAGGTTGTCTTTATTTGACCTGGGTTGAACTTTTCCTGAGCTAAAAAGTTCTCTCCAGGGGGTGTTTTTCATTCTTTTTAACATCCCTGTGGCCTGACACAACAACTAACAGTTGGAACAATCAATGGACTAACCAAAAAAGTGTAAAAGGAAAAGTTGCAAAGTGAGAGGTCCATGGGGAGTTAAAGAGCCCCAGCAAGTTCCTAGGGATCCAGAAGACTGCTTCCTTGTGTAGTGTGTGAGTGTTCAGAAAAGACCCAAGAAAGGCCTAAACTCTCATCTCTGTTTGAACTTGAGGCTCTGTGAGCAGCAAGTGAAGGCTAAGGAAAAGTGGAAAGACTGATTTGAGCACAGAAGGCAGGCCTCAGCAAACACAGAGGCCCTTAAAAAAAATCATGGCAGATTTATTAGTTGCACACATTTACAGAAATTTCTATCCAATCATTAGTTGACTCTAAGCTAACTATGAGCTAACCATACAAAACTGGGGAGAGACTTAAGTAGCAATGAGTAAGAAGTTGGATTAACAGAATTAGTTCATAAAGGTCATTAAACAATCAAAACAAACAGCAGCAGCAGCAACAACAAACAATGTCAGGGAAGGGATGTATTTTACTTTTATAGCTGCCAAATTATATTATTTGAAATCTTTAGGTTTTAAGAAGAGGTTACAAAACATACAAAGAAACAAGAGTATAACCCATACACAGTAAAAACAAACAACCAATGAGTAGGAAAACATAAATGGTTCCTGATGAATCCCAAATCTTAGTAATTATTAACAAAACCTCTAAGCTATCTTAAAATTTTCAAAGACTGATAGCAACTGGGTTTGAAGAAGTAAAAGAAAATCTTACAATAATATCTCACTAAATAAAAAAAATTAATATAGAGATAAATGTTTGTAAAGGAACCAAGTAAAAATTTCAAAGTTGAAAAGTACAATGACTTAAAAGAACAACAGAAAACTTCATTATAGGAGATGAATAGCATTAGGCAGAAAAGGAATCAGCCAGTAGGGCAAATTATTACACACTCTGAAAAATGGAAAGATAAAAAAAGAAGAAAAGCAAACTGAGACTCAAAGAGTCATAGGACACTTCCATGGACCAAGATACAGATGATAGGAGTTCCATAATGAAAGGAGAGAAAGTATAAGAAAGAATATTTGAACAAATAATGACTAAAAACTTCCCAAATGTGATTTAAAAATTAATCTATATGTGCAAGATGCTAAGAAACTCCAAGGTATATAAACTCAAAGAGAGCCTCACCTATTTATATCATAAACCACATCTTGAAAGTCAAAGTCAGCAAGAGAATCTTGAAAGCAGTAAGAGAAGTGATTCATCAAATACAAGATATCCTAAAAATGATGACCAGCTGATTTATTACCAGACACCATGGAGTTCAGAAGGCAGTAGTATATGGTCAGAATGACAAAATAAAAAATAATTTAACAAATATATTTCAATAATGACAGAGAATTTAAGATTTTTTCATTTAAACAAAACTTGAGATAATTTGTAGCTATGAGATCTGTCTTACAAGAAATACTAAAGGGAGTCCTCTAAGTGTAAATGAATGGATGCTAGAGAGTAACTCATATCCTCACAAAGAAATAAAAACTACTGCTAAAAGCAATTCAAAATAAATATAGACTGTACAAGTGCATTTTTGCACATTTTTGTCCTTAATTATTTTATTCATTTTTGTACTTATATTAATTAAAAGATAATTGTATAGTATAATAAGTATATATCTAAGTTGATGAGCACACAATATCTGAGCATATAATTGGTGGAAATAACAGCATAAAAGAAGAAGGAGGAAGATGGCGACAGAGTGAGACACGTCTCAAGAGACGCTGTGAGCTTGATTCAAATCAGTCGTGGATCCAGCTTTTTGAAAGAAGAAAAAAGCAACAAAAAGGTGAAAAACGCTGCGAAAACTGGAATACAGCTGAGCAGAACCCAGAAGGCCAACCAGGGAGAGCAAAGAAGCCCGTCTCCGTGGCCCCGGCGCCACGCCGCCAGGCAGAACCCGCCATCGAGCCGGCCCCCCGGCGTGGAGTCTACTAAGAAAGAAATATACAACAACCCTCTGCACCCCACCGGCCAGAGCTGGAGTGAGCGACTCCTGAACGCCTCATCCTAGCCAGGCGGCATTTCGAGGCACCTTCGACAGAGACCAGATCACGTGGTACAACCAGCTTAAGCCCGCGCAGGACCATCCCAGCTCACCTCTCCTCACGGAGCCAGAGCAGAGATAACTGCACCCCAGGGCTTGGGTCAGGACTGCCGCAGGAACAGCTTCTCGACGGAAGGGGGGAGAAGCAAATTGGCCCAAGGGTGAGTGGGGAAACGGGCAGCTGGCTGGAGTCTGAGGAGCAGACCAGGGAGAACCGGGGAGTCGGCGCGTGCGCAGCAGTAGCAGCCGCCATCTTGTCGGCCGCCCAC
>PVLC010030734.1:0-19355 GCA_004027655.1 Graphiurus murinus
GAGCTACACCCCCAGTCTTATTTTTTATTCTTTATTTTGAAACAGGGTCTCACTAAGTTGCACAGGACCTCACTAAGTAGCTGAGGCTGGCCGCGAACCCGTATTCTCCGGTCTCAGCCTCCCAGGTACTGGAATTACAAGCGTGCACCACCATGACTGGCTTTTATGTCTCCTTTCTACTTATTTCTTTTGTTTCTTCTATCCTATCTTAGGCCCATTTGACACAGGCAGCCAGGCTGGCCTCTTCTCAGGGCGAGAGCAGAAAGTGGCTACTAGAGAGGCCCTGGGTTTACTCCACACATCTATTTGCCCCAAGGTCCTGTTGTGCCAGAGACTGAACATTTGTGTCCACTCAAATCTCCTGCGCTAAATCCTGAGGCCTTATGTGACCTTGTGTGGAGCTGTGGGCTCGGGGAGGTGATTGGGTCATGAGACAGAAGCCCTCAGAATAGGATTGGGGCCCTCCTAGTAGGCACCCCAGAGAAGTCCCTTGTTCTTTTTACCATGTCAAGACACAGAGCGATGGCCCATTCATGAGCCACAATATGGGTCCTCACCAGAAACGGAATCTCTTAGAGCTTTGACCTTGGACTATTCCTTATAAGCCACCTATTCATGGAATTTTGTTACAGCAGCCCCAAAGCACTAAGACATGTTGACAGAAATTTGGCTCAAAGGGCTGTCTCTATTTGATGTCATAGGGGCATACAATGATAAGATTTACAGTTTGCAAGGAGCAAATGTCA
The DNA here is from genome assembly GCA_004027655.1 of Graphiurus murinus. Lineage (NCBI taxonomy): Eukaryota > Metazoa > Chordata > Mammalia > Rodentia > Gliridae > Graphiurus > Graphiurus murinus. The sequence continues at coordinate 747 of PVLC010030734.1, forward strand.
GAATATTTCAGAAATGCCTATGACTTCCTTATTGAGGGCTTTTCACTGCATTTGAACATGAGCTTTTGGACTGAGGACAGTGAAGTTCACACCTGGCTTTTGCCCCTTGTATGCTGCACAAAAGAATCAGTGTAAATGGTGGGAAGTGCCTCTTGCTTGTGTTAGGATCTGTGCTAAAGGATCCACCATTGACTCCTTCACGGTGGCCTATCTGCCACAATCAAATGAAGGGAAACTCAGAACAGGCCTCTATCCTGGGACCAAGGAACAAGGTGTGGGGCAGAGCAGCACTAGGGTTGCTAGATAAGATGCAAGATAGCCAGTCACACTTATATATAACTAAACAAGGAGTCAGTTTTCAATATAACTTTATCCAGTGCAAAATTGAGAACATGATTATACTACAGACGATTCCTTGGTTATCTAAAATTCAAGTTTAACTGGGTAACCAGTATTTTTATTTGCAAGATCTTGCAACTTTAAGAAGGATGTGGATAACGCTTTGTCTCTGGCCACTCCTGTCCTTGTCTTGGCTTCTTTCTTTCTTTCCCCTAAACCTGCTCCAGTGTGAAATCAGAGGTTATGAATGCTTGACAAAATGACAAGAATTTTAATGGCCTGAGGCATTAATTCATCCTTGACAGGAGACATGACCAATCTCTTTCGGTTCAGTTGTTTGGAACTGTGCATTTTCCTATTCCCCCTCCCTCTTCTTTCCCCACCAAGAACCAAGATGGACCAAGAAGCGATTGCTTCTGTCATCAGGATATTTATGGGAATATACCTTCTTACATAGAGGGTAGAGACTTAAGGGTGAAAGGTAGCTATTGGAGGCCCCTTGGTCAGGTGTTAATTCCACTCTCCTTGTACTTCCCTGCTAATTTCTTTAATCGTCATGAGCTTACAGGTGCAGCTAGCAATGTTGAGGAGAGACACGTTCCAAATCTGGATGATTAAGACACGCTTCCTCATTTCCACACTATAATTTGAGATGTTCTTGATTTTCATTTCTGCTAATCATCAACCCGCAGTGGCATCAAACATTTTAATGTTTAAAACCTCTGCCCCTCCTCCCACCACCCAGACACTCTCTCTCAAGCAATTAATGGTCTCTAGATATGCACTTGATCAACCAAAAGGATATCTGTTAAAATATCCCAGTAGGGAATTCTTATACAAAAGTGAAAATTCCTTTTGTAGTGCAAATCACCCCTTTTTTCCATTTGATGGGTTTTGTAAATTTTGAGGATTTTGTACCTTGATCTTTTCTTTATAAGCAGAATGATCTTGTATGTCACTCATATCTTAGTCTCAGTTCCTTCTTATTTTCTTCCTCTACTGTCTTCCTCCTCCTTCTCTTCCTTCTTTTCTTTATCTGCTATTTTCTTCTTCCTCCTCTTTCTCCTCTTTTCCTCAACCCCCGGTTAAACATTATAGCTCAGAGCAAATGGTCTTGAACTCTGATTGCCATTTAAAATTTCAGGAATGATTAAAAAATATGTATGCTTAGGGAGCATTCCCAGAGTATCTACCTTAATTGGTCCAAAGTGGGTGTAGGCATAGATATTGTTTACAAACTCCCCACATGATTTTAATTGCAGCTATGGTTCAGGACCACCAGTCTAGAGATAAAAAATACAGAGAACCTGAACAGAGGGGTCTAGATTCTCATTCCAGCTCTCTATTTACAATGCATCTTTTGATAGACAGAATGTCTGAGCTCTTGAAGTGCAGAGCTATCTATTCTACGGGTTTTGAGCCAGGAGGCCTTTTAATCAGAGCATTGGGCAGCTGCTCATTTTCAGGTTACAGTCGTTTTATAGCAAATCGATATGATTTTCAACTACTCTTCCTTCTCCAGAGGTTCAGAGAAAGGTTTATAAATCCCTCTGCAGTAGGCTAAATATGATCCCCAAAGATATTCAGGTCCAAGTCCTTGGGACCTGTGCGTATTACCTTATACAGCAAAGGGACTTTGCAGATGCGATTTAGTTAAGGCTCTTGAGATAGGGAGATTATCCTGGATTCCCTCCATGCGTCCTCAGTGCAGTCGAAAGGGTCCTTAGAAGAGGAAGCCTGAAAGGAGTGATTTTACCAGAGACGAGAAAAGGTGATATGGCAGCTTTGGCTGAGAGAGATTTGAAGATGCTAAGGCGCTGGCTTTGAAGATGGACCAAGGAGCCAGAAGGCAAGAAATGTAAGAAATGAAGCTTCAGAAGTTAGAAAAGATAACTGCATGAATTCTCCATCTGTAGTGCTTCTGGAGGGACCAAGACTCTGCCGATACCTTGATTTGGGTCCAGAAAAAGCTGATTGCTGACTGCTGACTTCCAGAAGTATAAGAAGGTAAACGTGTGTGACTTTAAGCTACCAAGTTTGTGGTAATTTGTTACCATAGCCAGAGGAAGTGAATATACCCTCTTTATATCGATAAATAACCTGCGGGTTCCAAGGAGAATTAACACTATGCTTGTAAAATATGTCTCCTAGCAGAGAGAAAATTAATAAAATGTGTTATATTAGCCAGCCATGTGGAATGGAATAGAAAGGGAGGGTAGGATAAGAGAGAAAAGGTGAAATATGTTACTGCACAGGGTCTGGCTGTCCTTTGTATACAGGAACCAATAGACATGCATAAAGGAGAAAGAGAAAGAGAGAGAGAGAGAGAGAGAGAGAGAGAGAGAGAGAGAGAGAGAGACAGACAGACAGACAGACATGCTTTATTGAAGACCATCAGACAAGGAGACAGGAAGAGTGCTCAAATCTGTCTCTCTGTTGGCCAGTAGTGAAGGAATTTAAGTGCCCTGAGGTACAGGGAAGCAGAAGGCTGATTAGTTGTAACTGGGGGTCTTGGTGGAATAGTCTCTAACTGGCACAGTGGTCCCCATGGAAATGTAAGCAATTCTGGTCCTTTCTGCCGCTGCCGTCAGCACCCCTTGCCTTCTATCTAGGTCTGTTAGGTCCTGTTCTTGTTTCTTAGGTTCTGCTCATTGGAGACTTTTGGTTCCACCAGGCTCTCAAGGTCATCTTAGAGGAGGTCCTGGGTCTCTGCATTTGTGTCCTGAGCAACAGTTTGGGCAATTTTTAGGGGCAGGGAAGTTGCTGTTTGATGGCCTGGGTTCAAAGGTCCTTTTTGTTTCCATTCTGCACTGGGGCAGGCCAAGTTCTCCGGTGAGCCCCAGGAGCTGTGCCCATCCCTAATGTCACACCTTGATCTAACCCCCTCCCCAGGAGTGCAGTTGCAACCTGGGACATGCTTGTAAGATGTTAGAGTTTAGATCTGGGAAGTCCCCAGTGCTGGTGAATCTGGATTGTCAACTTGACTGGATTGTGGAATACCTAAGAGTATGTGACTTTGGGTACATTGATGAGCTGATTGGCTTCTGTAATGGCAGATTGCAGAAGAAGTCCTGCCCCAAATGTACACAGCACTGTTCTGATAGGTGCAGGACCTGGATGAAAAGGAGAAAGCCGAATGATGCGTGGTTCTTCCTGAAAAAAGTATGTCTGTTCTCGCCTGGGATAAAGCTGGACTTCCACCATCATTCCTCCAGAGAGTTTCCTGGCCTTTCCATCTTGGTTAGTACCATCCTTCATGGTGCTGGCTATTGAATTTATCAGGTTCATGAAGGATGGTACAAAGGATAGGTTAAGTTTTTGTTGAGGCAGAAAGGGGAAGTCAGAGTAATTCAGTGTAAGAATAGAACTTAACTATTGCACGAATTACTACAATAAAAATTTAAAAAAAATAAAATTATACAGCTAAGACAAGGCAAAAAAAAAAAAAAAGAATAGAACTTAACACTTTCAGATATTAGCTATGTGTCAGATACTATACCTAATACTTTACATATAGTATATACCAGCTAGTCAAGATGTGTAATATGTTATGCCATCTAGGTTTATGAACATCTTCTGATGTTCACACAGTGATGAAATCATCTAATGATACATTTCTCTGAATGTATCGTCGTCATTAAGCGATGCATGACTATATACTGGGGATGGAACCTGGGGGCATTCTACCTCTGAGCTACAGCCCCAGCCCTACTTTTTTATTCTTTATTTTGAAACAGGGTCTCACTAAGTTGTGGGGGGCCTCACTAAGCAGCTGAGGCTGGCCGCGAACCTGGATCCTCCAGTCTCAGCCTCCTAAATGCTGGGATTATATATATTTTTAAAATAATTACCATATCAATGCTATGGGTAGGCACTTTGACTATTCCCAGTGTCTACATAAAGAGACAGCATCACAGAGACTCTATGTGACCAGCTCAAAGTCACAGCTCGAGTAGGTGGTGATGTCTGTCATACATTGGGGTCCTTGAATAGGCAGGAGATTGAAGAAGGTCTGGGGGTAAGTAAGAAATGAGAAGAGGTCTTGGGAAAGGAAAATTCTCCAAAGAAGAATGGAGTCTACCAAAGGTAAACTGAGAGGCTGCTTATGAGAAAGATAGCAGCTAGGTTTATTGGTATTGGGCATAGGAAGGACTTGGCTGGAGGTGACTCTGAGACCAGGTCCAGGTTCAGTGAGAAAGAGTGCTTTGATTTATTAGATGTCTGCCTTGGTGTAGGAGCAAGGGAGCGAAGACACATAGGCTATTGATTTGTCATCTTTGACTTAGGACCTCACATGGGAAAGAGCCTCCCTCGATCATTCTTAAGTGATGACATAAAAGCATCTTCCTAGCCTTACACAGAAGTCAGTAGTTGCAGGTGAACACATCTCTTCATCATTCATGTAAGTGTGTGCAAATAGAATCATAAAAAATCGCATGTGTTTAAAGGCACACAAGGTAGCTCATTTTAAAGAGGGTAGACAAAAAATAGAATATTTTTCTTGGCTTACAATGATTTCCTTCTGTGACTATGTTTGGGCCTCAGTCCTGGACATAGACCCCCAATTCTAACCCGAGGGGTCAGCAGTGCCCCAAATTGGGCCAATTATATTTCTCCTTTCCCTGACACTGTGATTTCCCCGAAGAGAACACGCAGCAATATTTGACTATAGAGAATTCATCTTTGGGATTTTTTTTCCAACTGGAGCTGGGAGAGGAAAGACTCTTCTTTGATTACTGAGCCCTTAGGATGTTACCCAGAGCTTCCAGGCGCCAAGTCCTCCACTGTGGGCAGCGAGCTGGGATGAAGCCACCTTGCAGAGGCACCCGGGCACCAGAAGAGAGTTGAGACACAGAGCACCGTGCTTGTTTTAGAATCCTTGTTTCTACTCATCCCTGATTCTATCTTCTTTTTTAAAAAAATGTGGTTTTACTGGTGCATTATCATTTCACATCATAATGTAAATCATGTTGACATTGACATACATGCACATAGCACTTGGTACCCCCCTCATCTGCTTTTTGACATAAAGCATATTGATTCTATGATACAAAAGCTCCCTTCCCCATCCTTTTGGATTTAATGAGTTATAATTTACATGTAATAAATTATGCATACTTTACATGTACAATTTGAAGACTGTATATTCATCAAATCTCAACCAAGGTAATGAATGTGTCCATAGAATCCCAACATTTCCCCAAGTTCCTTTATTATCCTTCCCTCACCTCCAACTCCAGCCAACCACCAATTTGCTTTCTGTTATTATTAAGTAGTTTTTATTTTCCAGAATTTTATATAAATGGGATCATCCAATACGAATTGTTTCCTTTTTGATTTGGCTTCTTTTGCTCAGCATAATAATTTCGAGATCCATTCACATTGTTCCATGCATCAATAGTTCATTATTTTTTCTCACTGCATAAGTATTGCATTGTTTATCCACTCAGCTGTTGTTGGATATTTATTTCTTTCAGTTTTGACTATGAAGTATAATTTTGTCATGGATATCTGGGAGTAAGTCTTTGTAGGGATGCGGGCTTTCATTTCTTGTGGGTACACAAGTAGAGATGGAAGGGCTGGTTGTATCTAAGTGTTTCCTTAACATTTTAAGAAGCCACCATGCTGCTCTTCTGTCCTCATCAGTGGCTGACCTATTAAGGAGGCTTCTTCTTGCTCCATATCCTTGCCAATGTGGTATCCTCTCTCTTTCCCTCTCCCTGCTTTTGACCCAAGTTAGTTCTAGTTAAGTTTCTGTCACTTGGAACCACAGAATCGTAATTGATATGGGAGGTACTCTGTTCTGGAGAACTTTGGAGGACTTGAAAATTTGGGTATTGAAAAATGTTTACTTAGAGCAAATAACACGCAGAAGAAGCTATGCAGAAGCTTAAACCATGCACAGCGTGATTTGACTTCATCAGCTGAAGTCTGTTTATAACTGAATGTTATTAACCCCTCCCACCGGGAGAAATTGCCACCAGTCAATGCCATTTATATGTTGTCAAGTGACTTGTTATTTCAGCCAGCAAGTAGGATTCAGAGACTGGTAAGAAATAATGGCTGATGTGGCTAATTTAAGCAGTGTGTGTGTGTGTGTGTGTGTGTGTGTGTGTGTGTGTGTGTGTTTAAAACTCTCATAATGAGTTAATAAGAGTTTAATAATAAGCTCATACTTGTTGCTAATGTGCCTGTGAAGGGGGAGGGAAGTTCTGACAATAGCAGAATGCTTGAACCAGGTAATGCAAAGAGACAAAAGGGGCAGCTTGCCAGCGTCCTGTTAGCCGAAGGCCTCGCCAAGTCTAGCGCCACCCTTGGCTGGAGGAGAGAAGGTGAGGGAACACTAGCCGAGTGTTACCCTGTGGACACAGAATGTCCCCTGGAAAAGCTCATACGCCGGCAATGGGCAATGCAAAACCGCTCAGAGGGGGACGAGTTGAATCATGAGGGCGCTCATCTTGTCCACTGATAGGCTAATAATTTGAATGCATTTATCGTGTGGTAGCATAGGCAGGCAGTGTGTGGCTGGACGAGGGAGGTCACGGGGAATGTGGCCTTGGGGACTCTATCATGTCCTTTGCCCCTTCCCCTTTCTCTGCTTCCTGCCTCTGTGATGTGAGAGTTGTTCCCTCCCTGTGTCCTGCCACTGTCGCCTCCTTTATGCATTGCAGCTGGCCCTATGGGACAGAAGTCCCTGAAACCACGAGCCCCAATAAATCTTTCTTCCTCTGAGTGGTGGTGCTCGCCAGGTGATAAGAACGATGGCTCTCCACGCAGACAGCTGTCTTGCTTCCTGATGCGGCCATACACCTGCTTGCTACCTTGGGTGCACTGTTACACTAGCTCTGCACTTCAGTGTCCTTGTCGATGAAGTGGAGATATGAATAGTATATGCCTTGTAGGGTTCCTGTGAAGGGTAAAATGAGTTAGTACGTGTGCACTACTTAGAACACTGGCGTTTAGTGCACAGTCAATGGGTGTCAATGTCAATAGATGTTGTGATTATTGATGTGGTTATAATGTTATTGATGGACAGCACTTCCTTGCCACATTCCTAGTAAAGACAACGGCATTTTCATAGTTTCTTACTTAACATTCTGGACACTCTGCTTTATGACAGGGATCTTGTGTCCTTCCTGCCATAGTTAATTGTTACTGCTGTTTGACCTGTGAGAGTCCTGGAACTCAGCAAGAGGAACAAGCAATACCAGTGGAGACGGTGTTCCAACCCAGAACTTGAGACCCTAACTCACATGCTAGGACCCAGGATTGGTGCCATCTGGGGCTTCCTGCCCAGACCACGCGGGTGCCCCAGTGGCAGGGCCCTGCTCTTAGATGTGGAATGCAAAGTCCTACTCCTCAATGATCTGGTTACTTCCTGAAGGTTCCAGGTCTGCATTCTTCATGATTTTAATCAGACTTTCCCTACCCCAAGCTTTGTTTGGTCACAGAAGATTTTGGTGCTTCCCCTGGGTCAAAAACATACTTCTTGCTGCCATGGGAGTGTATGACCCCAACTGTGGGTGAGACGGTTGGACGCCCCAGAACACTAACCTCCCTCTTAGCAACAACATCTTAGGGCTTGGGATAAGAACTGAAGCCAGGCTTCTGTCTGTGACATCTACTTCTGAAGTTTGTTTGTTTTTGTTTTTTTATGGTACTAGGAGTTGAACCCAGGGACATTCTACCTTTGAGCGACACCCCCAGCCCTTTTTATTTTTTAATCTTGAAACAGGGTCCCATGAGGTTTCTGAGAGTCTTGATAAATTGCTGAAGTTGGTCTTGAACCTGTGATCTTCCTATCTCAGCCTCCCAAGTACCATGCCTGGCTCTATTCCTGAAGTTTAATGGGTGTGGTTAGCCTCACTGTTCCTGCCCATTGTAACTTGGGGAAAACCAGATGTGCAGTTATGAGAAAGGTATTCAGCAAACCTGTCCCTGTAAACAGCAGGAGTGAGAACTTGGGAAAAATGGGGAGAAACAAGAAAAAAAAAAGAATTGTTGAGAGAGGACAAAAAAAAAATTCCCCATAAAACAAGAAGAAAAATTGTGCCTTGCTAAAAAGATCCAAAGTAAATGACACGTATTAGGAACAAGACAGCCGTGAAGGGTAAACTCCACGAGAGACCAGGGCTGGGAGGCGGCGGCAGGCACGAGGAAGACGGATGACGGGCGGCACAGGCGGCCAAGTGGGAAATATGATAAACTCCTAAGCGTGAGCGAGAGAGATTCAAGTAATGAGAACCTCAGATAAGACAAATACAAGAAATAAAACCAATTTTAGAGCGAGACTGATGGGCCGGACGGAACCGACAGCCAGTGCTGGCGTGGTGGGGCCCGCGAAGCATGGAGGAGACAAATCCAAAGAGAAAGAGCAGCGTCTCCGTGGCTATGGCTGTCAGATGGCTTTGACAGGGGAGAGGAGGATAGACAAAGCGGGCGGGGGCTGACGGACAAATCCCCCAGCCTCCAGTCACAGGGCATTAGAGGGATTTGCTCGGTGGTCCGTGACCACCGCCGCCCTGGGTGCACTCAAGGCCACGCTCAGAACCAGTCACGCTGGTTCCTTTTCTGTTTGGGATTAACTCTGAGGTGGAAAACTCTAGAGAGCAGCTGTACCCTTTCAGAAGTCACTCTGTATTTCCAGACTCATAGTTCCAAAAGGGGGCGCCTCTCTGTTGTACTATCTATGCTGCTTTTCCTTCGAGGGTTTTTGTGTGTGTGTGTGTGTGTGTGTGTGTGTGTGTGTGTGTGTGTGTGTAGTATTGGGGATTGAACCCAGGGGCACTTGTCCTCCAAGCTACACCTCCAACCTTTTTTTTGTTGATTTGTTTTGAAATAGGGTCTTGCTACATTGCTGAGAGTCTAAGTTGCTGAGGTTGACCTCAAACCCACGATCCTCCTGTCTCAGCTGCCCAAGTACTGGGATTATAGGTGTGCGCCACCACACCTGGCTTCCATTTGGTTATAAGTCAGTTTTTCAATTCTGTCCTAAATCCTTGCTGTGTATATACATAATAAGAAAATAGCTTGGCGGAATGATGCAAATCTTAGATGTCAACAGACTGGTTTCAAGATCTTAGGTCTACCACTTCCCCACTTCAACCTGCCCTGATAGGATGGAGGTGGTCATAGGTGGCCAGGGGACCAAATGAGACAGGCTGAGCAGAGCTCTCAGGCTGTGCAAGACTGTGCTAGATGCTGGGATGTGGGGCAGCTCCATGTGGAGTTTAGAGGCTATATGTGAGGGAAAAAGGTACATGAGCATGCTTTAATAAAGTATGAGGAACCAGGTGCAGTGGTGCACACCTGTAATCCCAGCTATTCCGGAAGCTGACAGAAGGGTTGCAGGTTCAAGGCCAGCCTCAGCAACTTAGCAAGACCCTGTCTCAAAATAAAAAAAATGAAAAGGGCTAGGGTGTAGCTCGTGATAGAGCACCCCTGGGTTCAATTTCCAGTACAAAAAAATAAGTGTGGAGAATGCAAACACAGAATCATACCCAAGACCTGGAAGTGGACTGAAGAAAGTGGTCTGTGCTCACCTCTGTCAGGGTGTGGTCAAGGGCAGAGAGGAGCTTTTAACTTGTAAACAATGGTTCAATGTTAGGAGAAGGACTTTCAGGACTAGGATCCATCCTAGGGAAAGGCATGAAAGGGTGAAATAATATATTACATTTGGTGTTTGGTGACCCAGGTATTGGCTCATTTTTTTTTTTTTTTTTGTGGTACTAGGGATTGAACCTAGGGGCATTCTACCTTTGAGCTATACCCACAGCCCTATTTTTATTATTTGTTTTGAAACAAGGTCTCACTAAGTTGTGGAGGGCCTAAGTGAGGCTGGCTGCAAACCCGGATCCTTCGATCTCAGCTTCCCTAGTGCAGGGATTACAAGCCTGCACCACCATGCCCGGCTGGCATTGGCTCATTTCTAAAAGTGCTTTTCACAGGAGGCTCGTGGGTAGAAAGGAAAGAGAAGACTCTGTGTTTAAATGAATTCTCGAAATTTTAGGCTAAATATGCAAACTAGTATTGTGATTGGAGGTCTTGTAACAGTCTTCTATCTGCTTATAGGTACAGTGGATCTCCAAGAGAGACAATATAGAATGTTGTATTTACCAGATTTATTTGACCACAGAAACCTTTTGAGGGGGATCTTGCAGGCCTAGCATCCTTCTCCCCATCCCCCCTCCAGAATAAAGAAAAATAAGGTTTTTATTTTTATAAGTTTATGCAATGTTGACTTCAAGAGTGAGAATTGTAGCTGAGATAACTATGGTTGGCTTATTTATTTGTTTGAAAAGCAATATTATAACAACAATGGAAATATAAGACGAAAAGTGTTGCCACATTTGGCTAACATTAAAACACATTAAATTGTCCCTCCCCAGTTAATGCAGGTAAGCAGCCCCGCATGGCACTGCCTCGCGGGATGGATGTGGTAAGGCATAAAACAGAATCTCCAGCAAGTCTTTCTGGCATTGCTTTCAAGAGCATTCAACCCTCAGTGGGAGTTATATGTGGTGTGGAGGAGGTATAAGGCAGGGAGAAGGAGATTCATAGGGATAGAGAAAGTGTCTTCATTATGTGAAGACAGAGGGGGGTTATCCCTGCCCCAGCTAGAGAATCCTTTGGGCGCCAGTGCAGAGAGGAGGCAGTTTTACTCCCTTGAAATGCAGGGAAGGTACCAGCACCCTTTACAAGTATGCCTGGATGGCATCTTAGAATGTAGTAGTTACCTATTGCTGGGTAACAAATGATCCCCAACACAGTGGCTTCAAACAGCAAACCTATAGCAGAACATGTGAGTAAAATAGGAGGTCTCAGTCATAGAAAAAGAGCAAATGTGCAAATTCATTGAGCTACAGTGGCTACTGGATTCTCTTTTTAACGGGTTCAGCCAGCATTTGTGTGAGTGAATGAAAGAACAAATGGATACGTTTATTGCATTGATAAAAACAAAAAAACAAACAGACTAGAAGCTTGGAAAATATTTTTAAAGAACCAACAAAGCAGTTTCTGTGGGCTGGGGGTCTGAGTGTGACTTGGCAGGGTCTTCTGGCTCTGGGTCTCTCATGAGGCCGTGTCAAGGTGTCCGCCAGTGCTAGTGTCACCTCCGGGCCCCTAGCTCACTCGCATGGGAGTTGACAGGATCGACTTGTGTTCTTTGCTGGTTATTGGTCAGAAGTCTCCCTTGGTTTCTTGCTGCATTATTCTCTCCCTGGGGCAGCTCCCAGCCTGGTGGCAGACTCTATCAGACCATATGGACAAACCAGAGAGAGTGCTAGCAAGGCAGAAGTCACAGCCTTTTATAATCCTGTCTTGAAATGACCTTCACCACTTTTCCACTTTCTGTTCATTAAGAGCAACTCGTGAAGTCCAGGACACACTCATGGGGAGGGGGGGTCACACAATAGCATGGATACTGGGAAGTGGGGACCACTGGGAGCCATGTCAGAAACTGTCTACCTCAGAGGACTGCCATGGTTCCCCCAAAACAGTTCTGTGTGAGCCTCACCTGCAACAGGGCTGATCCAGGGTCAGAGACACACGGGGTATCATTGGGAGCCTGTGTGGGTAGTTGGACAGTCACAGGTCTAACTTGAAGCAACATCAAATCCTAGAAATCACAAGACAGTTCCAAGGAAGAGAGTCCCAAGGACGACTGTGCTATCCAAAAAGAGCGTACTGATTTTGATATACAGAATCCACAATCCTTCCTTATTTCTTTATACTTACCAGAAAAACACGTTGCGCAGCCAACTGCTGAATACAGTAGAGTAGCACTGATAAGAGCGAAAATGTCCATGTTCAGTGCGAGTTGATGAGAGATGGATCACAGACATTACTCAACAGCAAAAGAATACTTCCCAGATTAGATTTAGTGAAGCTCACGGAGAATGCCACTTGTCAAGCAGTAAATGAATGTCAGGCAGGGAGACGTTGAAGAAGAGAATGGAATGAAATCGACTAGGGGAAAGACTTTGAGTACAAGATGGAGAAGAATTCTAACTCTGAAGTTGAAGCTTCTGTAAACATTAAGCTGATGGTAGGGTCATTCATTCATTTATCCTGTGAATTCATTCATTCATTCATTCATTCATTCATTCATTCATTCCTTCATCCGTCCAGTGAACTGTGTTTATGTGATAGGTATTATTGCTGTGTGACAGTCGACGCCAAGGATGTAAAGGTGGGCTAGACAAGGTGTCAGGAAACCATGGTCAGTATACCAAATCTGGCCCACCATATGATCTTATAAATAAAGTTTTATTGGAACAGACACACTCTCATTAGTTTATGAGTTGTCTGTAACTATTTCTATACCACAGCAGCAGAGCAGAGTAGTTGTTAGCAGAGACTGTATAGCCTGCAAAGCCTACATATATTTACTATCTGGTCCTTCACAGAAAAAAATGTTTGCTAACCTCTAGGCTAGATGGTCATGGTTCTTGTTCTTACAGCACTTGCCATCTAGCAGGGAAGATATTAATTTAATAAATATATCATTACAAACCATGATTAGTATTTTGAAAGAATACATAGAGCTGTGATAGAAATAATATGGGGCCACGTTTTGTTTGTCTCAAGATGGGATCTCACTATATTGCCCAGCCTGGTCTTGAACTCCTGGGCTCAAGTGGTCTTCCTGCCTCATCCTTCTGAAGTAGCTGGAACTATAAGTATGAGCTCTCGTCCCTTGCTGGGGCTACTTTTGATAAAATGACTAGGGGATAATTCCCTAGGACATTTTTTTTGTGGTACTTACTGGGGATTGAACCCAGGGGCATTCTACTTCCGAGCTACACTCCCAGCCCTATTTTTATTCTTTATTTTAGAAACAGGGTCTCACTAAGTTGTGGAGGGCCTCACTAAGTAGCTGAGGCTGGCCGCGAACCCGGATCCTCCGGTCTCAGCCTCCCAAGTACTGGGATTACAAGTGTGCGCCACCACGCCGGGCTCATGGATTGTTTTTTTTAGGAACTGAATATATAAGAAGGAGCCATTCTACAAAGAACTGTGGAAGAGATTTTGAGACAGAGGGAAGAGAAAGTGTCAGGGCTCCTTGTTGCAAAAGAGCTTATCACTTTGAGGAACAAAGAGAGACCCGTGAAGACTGAAGTTCATTAATGGAAATACTACCATCGACTATGTGTACATATGTGAAAATACCAATGTCAATCTCAGTACTCTGTATTGGGAAGTGAGAGATGGAGAGGCAGGGTAGGGGGAACTAAGTGCTGTGTGTGTGTATGTTTTTGTCAACATGATTTACATTATGACGCGAGACTATAATGCACCAAAAAAAGCACATTAAAAAAAACAAGAGAAACCAGTGAAACTCATCAGATGTTCAGGGCCTCCCTGGCCACTGTCAGGAATCTAGATTTTGCTTAGAGACAAACTGTGAAGACATCAAAGAGTTTTATGAAAAGTGTAATGAACTCAGACCATTCTGTCTTGTTTAATTAGCTGATTAGAGGAGAACAGAGGCTGCAGAAATGTTTTGTGCCAGGTCCTCTCTCTTCCCTGTCTCGATGCTGCAGTTCAAGTGCACACACCCATGCAGATGTGTGGATGGAGCGACATGGTGCCCTCGCTGATTGATGAGGCAGGGCAGAGCCCCATGGAGGCTGCTGGAGAAGTGGGGCAGGCAGCTTGCATCTGGGAACCATTTTTTTCAAGCATATCCTCTAGTGGAGAAGGCATGTGGCTTGAGTGACATTCCCCACGGTGACATCTGATCCAGAGGAATGTCCCAGGAAGGATTCATTTAGAACTTTTGCAGTGAAGAAAGAAAGCAGGTGATGGTTTTTAAAAATACTAAGGCTGTGACTTTTGTCCTGGAGAAATGAGCTAAGAGTCACAGTCAGCTTATAATATCCATGACAGACCCTCTTCCTCCAACTCCTGCACAGCAGCATGTCACAAGGGCTGTAGATATCCCTCACCCAGCCTTGTAGTTGCTACTGAAGGTGTTTACACTTGAAAAGAAACAGCTAAACAAACCAACTCTGTGGGCCCCTCCATGACATTGAGCAAGGAATTAGTTCACCCTTTCCAAATTGTACCATATCTTACTATGTTTTTAATTCACTAGAAGAAATACAACAATTTAGTCTTGAGTTTGAAAACACTATCCAACATCTTCTCTCGGTAGACAACTATGTAATAGAATGAGCTTTCAAGATGTTTCCCAGTTTATCTAAAAATTACTATTAAGCCAGGCATAGTGTGCATCCCTGTAATCCCAGTCAGTACTTGAGAGACTGAGACAGGAGGTTGACATATTTGAGGCCAGCCAGCCTCAGCAACCTCACAAGATCTTATTTCAAAACAAAAAATAAAAATGGGCTGGGGGTGTAGCTCATAAGTAGAATGCCCATGAGTTCAATTCCCAGTATCACAAAATAAGTTAGTATTAAACCACTTAAAATAATTTTACTACTTTAAGAATATTCACTCCACTAAACAGTCATGAAAAACAAGAGGACAGCCAGTTAGTACAAAGTGTTTTGGGATGAATAATGAATAATATGGTTCTTGCTAATGTCTTCAACATGTATGTTTATAAAAATGAAGCCTTGTATGATGTCTAAGTGCAGACATTTTCCCACGGCTATCATGTATGATGAAAAAATATAATACAGAAACAAATGTTGCAGAAAATTCTTCATAGTTCTATAATTAAGAATAATGTAAATGAACAGTTAATATAATTAATAGCCTATATGATAATATCATCATTAGAGAGTGCCAAGACCATTTAAATAGCCAAACCATGAGTAGATCCCCCCCCATTAACCTGTGAGTTAGAGATCTGGACTCATTTTGAGCAGAGGGGATGCAAAGAAATAGGCCAAGTTCCCAGAATGTGGGAGCTCAAAGGAAAGGAAGCAGGGCCAGTGTTGGAAATCTTTAAAGAAACCCTCTTATCTCTTCTGATATCTCTTATTGGAAGGGCCCAGCAAAAACCCAGTAGGCAAAGTATCTATGAAATTTGGTTTGCAAAATTCTAGCCAGAATCACATGTAGAGTTTAGAAGAGTAGACCTAGAGATGAGAGTAATATCCTTGTGTGTAAATAAAGCATCTTTGATTGGTTGGAGTCCCTTCTAACTGGCATGTAGGTCTTAATGTGTGATAACTTGCTTGCTTCCTGGCATGAAAAATTCCAGATTCATCTTGTGCATTTTATGCCCTAGACATCAAGCCAGCCATTTCTGCAAAAAAAAAAAAAAAGGGCCTAGCTTCCTTTTAGCAGGCGATGATATGTAGAGACCCAAATCTGGGCATTACGAGTATTTATTATCTAAAGCCTTCATTTTAAGTATGTGTTGAGCTGCAATCCAGATGTGTCCTGCCAGCCATTCAGGAGTTTTGACTGGCTATGTTTTCTTTGATCTTCTTGTCAGCCTCTTGTGGGAAAAGATAACTCTGGGCTAATTAAAATTTCTCTCATACCTGTCCTTGTTTTTACTTTTTTTTTTTGGTGCTGAATCTTTAAATTTCTGGTTCTTAAACCCTAAGGCATATTCCAAGTTGATAATATAATTTATAACTTACTATTCTGTAAAAGGTATGTGCAGAGTGATGCTAAAATGTCAAACTTACAAAAAGTAAGTTTTGCTATATTTGCATGATTGGGATCCCACTGTTGTGGGAACTAGATATAAGTCAAGGAAATAAAATAGGAATCAAACTTGTAGCAGGAGTGTGAATTGTGAAAGATCTGTGGGTTTTTAAAATAAGTAAATGGTGGAAAACTGGTGTATATAGTATTGTTTTTAAAAAATGTAGATGTGTATAGATTTAATCTATAAAATATAGGTGTATATAGATTAGGGGATAGGCTCCAGAGGGAGACACACCAAGTGTTGTGTGTGTATCTCCATCAATATTCTCCCTCCTATAATCCAAAGCAGCTGACCACAAAACTTAAAGGAAGGAAGACTTACTTGCTCATGCTTTCCTTGGAGATTTTGGGTTCAGTCCATGTGAGGCCCACGATCTTGGGGATCTCAGGACGTAGCGGTGAAACTAGAGAGAGGGAGAGCCCAAGACTTTGCACTCACATCACGGAGGCCAGTCATCAAAGCCACACCCCACCAGCCTGGGTCATCACCCAGTGAACCTATTAATGGATTTATCCACTGATGAGATCACAGCCTTTATGATTCAGTTGCATCAACTCCAAAGACCAATGCCTGAGCTCTGCAGGGGACATTCTATAACCCTAACAATACCAGTATGATATATAATTACAATGCACCAATAAAGGCATAAAAATAAAGAGACTTGCAAAGATGGGGAAGAAAAACCTAGATGTGCAGGAATCCTTAGACTCACTTAGAGAAACCCTGGCTTGAGCTCATCGGTGGTGGTGGACCACCACCAGACATTTAAGAATTTGATGATTTATCATAATCTTCACTCTCTCTGTAGACCCTACTCACTTTAATGCATCTTCAGATCATACCCTCATAACTCAAAGCACCTAATATCCAATCATTTTCCTGCACACACAAAAATTATATATTGCATTATTTCACACATGAAGACCCCCCATGTGACTAGCCAATTTAGGAAAACAACCATTTATTAATTGTGCCTGGGTTATGCATAAAAGCTAAAGAATTTCTAAAGCATCCTTTCTGGATCTGAGTAAGACAAATGCTTTAGGAAGATACACCATATTTACTTTGACTTTAAGGACCACCCAACCACCAAACCTCACTAAAGAAACTGTTTTGAGACATAGTAGAGGTTTGGGATTTTGAATAATACCCCTCCTGCTGTCCTGGTACTGAAAGGGACACTCACAGGAGCTGGATGGGATAAGGAAGGAGAGTTATTAATAGGGCCCATCGAGTCTCAAAGAATAGAGTTCCTTGGTGAAGCTGGATTGGAGAACAAAGCTTGGATCTGATGTGTCTTATAACCTTGCAACATATCTAGGCCTTGAGCCACATGCTGGCAGTGTTGGGTGGCAAGGTAGCCCTAATTCTCACCTGGCTAGCTCACTGGAGGAAAAATATCCTCTTTAGTACCTCAAGCTCTTCATAGTGGGGGGCCAGAGAAGACCCTGGGGTTTGATCAGAAATGCTGACTACTAGGAAGCAGAGGGCAAGCCTGGCTCTTGTATCTCAGATCAGTGGGGCCATCGAAAGAGAGTGGGTGGACCCTCTTTCTTTGCTCTTCAGGCAAAGTGAGCCTGCCCCCTGGAAGGCAAATCCTCCAGAATCTCGCCAAGCAGCTTCTGCCTCTCGCTTTGTGGAAAGGAGAAAGGAAAGGTTGTAGTTAGAGGTTGTTTCGGTCAGCATTCTCCCTAATGTAATCCAAAACATCTGATGACCACAACTTAGAGGAAAGAAGATTCATTTGCTCAAAGTTCTGGAGATTTCAGGGGTTCAGTCCATGTTAGGCTGGGTGAAATCTGCAGAGCTCAGGAAATGACTAAGGGAGCAGAGTAATAAAGATAGATAGATAGAGCAAGAGGTTTGCTCTCACATAAAGGAAGCCAGAAGCAAGAGAGAGATTAAAGGGGGTTCATGGATAAAGGCTCTGTCTCGAAGGCCACATCACCAGAGACCCACCTCCTCCAGCCACACCCCTCCCCCTAAGTAGGTTACCACCCAGTAAATCCATTACAATGGATTTATCCATTGCTGAATTTAGCGCCCTTATGATTTAATTATATCAACTCTGAACATCAATACATGAGCTCTTTTGGTTACATTCTATATCTAAACCATAGCAGAGGGTGAAACTATTTCTTTAGAGACTTCATTCCTGAGGACTGAGAAATGAGGAAACTTCCCCTTTGTGAAGCAAGATAAAAAATTCAAGTGCCTTCGGGGGCCAGGCAGGTAATGATACACACACACACACACACACACACACACACACACACACACACACACGTTACTGGGAATTGAACCAAAGGCATTCTATCTCCAAGCTACATCTCAGGATAGATTTTATTTCTGATTTGGAAACAGTGTCTCCAGTTTGCTGAGAACCTCACTAAATTGCTGAGGCTGTCCTTGAATCTGCAGTCTTCCAATCTCAGCCTCCAAAGTACTAGGATTACAAGTGTCCTCCACCATGCCCGGCTCAGGGAAGTGTTATAAATAGAGGAAGGACTGTGTAGGAGCTGAGGTATCACATACCCTGCCCGATGCCGGCAGTGTCTGTTTAGATATAGTTGATACTGACTCACAAGAAAATGGGTTATAATTGTTTTAAGGGAATGCAGAAATTATGATTTTTT